>CABHPP010141888.1:18794-29105 GCA_902168425.1 Peromyscus attwateri | reverse complement strand
CGGGCCCTCTGGATAAGTGAGACAGTTGATTAGCTTGAACTGTTTGGGAGGCCCCCAGTTCATGAGCTGGCTTTTTGGAGCCTGGAGCCTATGCTGGGACACTTTGCTCAGCCTGGGTGAAGGGAGGAGGGGACTGGACCTGCCTCTACTGAATCTACCAGGCTGAGCTGAATTCCCAGGGGAGTCCTTGCACTGGAGGAGATGGGAATGGGGGGTGGATTGGGGGGAGGGGGAGGGGTGGAAGGAGGGAGGACAGGGGAATCTGTGACTGACATGTAAAATTAAATTAATTATAAAATTAAAAAAATAAAGACAGAGAATGTCTAGAAAAAAAAGAGAAAAGGCAATGTAAGAAAAATCAAATTTAAATACTCTTTGAAAAAAAAGTAAATGAAAGTATTTGTGGAAAAAAAATGCTTTGGGACCAATGAGATGATTCAGCTGGTAGAGATGCTTGCTGCCTAGCCTGAGGACCCGAGTTCAAGCCCCAGGATACACATTGGTGGGAGGAGAAAATCAGTTACTGCAAATTGTTCTCTGACTTCCATGAATGTGCACACACACACATACACACACACACACAAAAAAAACAAACCCCTGTATAAATGAAAAAAAAAATCACATTTTTTCCCCTTGTTTTAAGAGAAATTTTAGCTTATGGGCATATTCTCATTGCTTTTTGGGGATGAAGATTGGGCTTAAATATTGTGCTTAACATAAATGTGAATCTCTCCTGTCTCCCTCAATCACTTAAATGAAAAAATAAATAAATTTAACACAAGGAAAGTTGTAATCACTTTCCTGTGATCCATTCAAACAACCTTTAAGTTCTTCAGTCGATAATGGAGTCTTGAGTTTGAAATAAACACTATGTTGATTTTAGCAGGAACTTGGCTAAATGTTAATTGGCATTGTGCTGAGTGTTTTTTATTGTCATGAAAATAAATTATCTCACGTTATTTTAAAAGGTTTAGTTTTTATTTGTATGTGTGTTGGGGTGCATGCAGGTATGCATGGGTGCATATATGTATGTGCACCTGTGTGTGGGTGTCCATGGAGGCCATACTAGGGCACTAGTTTCCCAGGAACTAGAGTTCCAGTGGTTGTGGGTACTGGTAAACAAACTCAGGTCCCCTAGTAAGTGCTCTGAATTGCTAAGCCATCTCACAAGACTCGTATTACATTTTTCAGTGGAAAGGTAGTTGGAATTAAGTTTTGAAATATATGGCTTATTTTCTTGGATTATTTCTTTCATGGAATATTTACATCATATTAATCACAATAGATGTAAACTATTACTGTAGAGACAGAGAGCCACTCACTACAAATGCAAAAGTTCCTTCCAGGAAAAAAATGTAAAATGTGTGATTATTTATGTACTTTCCCATATGACAAAGAAAGTCAACACATACGATTATAATAGAATGTGTATTGAGTAGGTCTGCCTGTGGGGTTGGGTTTACATGGTCTCCATATCTGGCTTATTGCTGTGTATGAAGTCATGTGAGTTCATGATTGCATGTTACTGCTAATGATGGAAGCACTGATTTAGATGTCTCTCTATAAATATATGTGCATTAATATGCTGCGTAATATAAAACTATCTTTTTTATGTAGAATTTATATAGTCATCATAATTGTCATAAATCTATGACAGTTTATCTGCAAGAAGAAAGTTAAGCACAAAATCTCAAAAGGGACAGCAGAATTCAATTAATATTATAACTTCATTTTACAAGCATTGAAACTGGGGTCCAGACAGGCAAGAAGTTTGTCCTGTAGTCAGTGGAAGACAGAAGCCGAACTTGTACACGTTTGTTTTACTTTTGGTTCAATGCTTTCTCAGCCTGATTTGCCCTTCCTGGTATGGTTTAGAACTTCTTGATAAAAATCAGTGGTTCTTATAACTCTCCTCTCCCTTTGATGACGAATGGAAAAAGGTGGTCTTGTTTCTCTGAAGTGTTTACACATGACTGCAACCAGTTCCCTACCTTTGAGATTTTTGAGCTGGCTTTTTATGGATCATTCAACCAAAGCCATGTCTACTTCTCACCTTCCTCTTTATGACATGCATTTTTAAAATGTTGTAATCATGCTCTGAGATGGCTCATTTAGTTACATACTGAACCTCTGTCCTGGAATTTAATGACTTCGTCCTGGACCATGAGGAGCTTAAAAAACAATTCAGGAAAGCCTTCAAAATAACTTACCTTGAAAAACTAGAATGTGTGCTCTCTCATGCTCACACATTTGCTCATAGTCCTCTTTCCTGTTTGCTTGTCCTTCCTTTTTATTGTTATATAATTAAAATTTTACTACACTGTAAGATCTTATGCACCCGGACTATTTTGGTTTATTTATTTATATAACCAGCATTTACGTATTTGTGTGTATATGGTGCTTGTGTTTTGTTTTTGTTTTGGTAGTGTTATTTTCATAGTTGGAAAACTGCATTTGAGGGCAGAAGCATCAGGGTACATTTTTACTAACAGACTTGAGCAACGCCTGTTTTTCTAACTTCTGGACTCTGGCCAACACACAGGGACTTCTATCAGCTGAAATGGCATCTTCAACCTCAGCCCAGTGTAGTTGTACGTGTCTAAAATGATGACTCGCCCCCACACTTCATCCAGCGTGAATTAAAACAAGATTGTAAAATAATTATTATAATCTCTTGAAGCAAGGCCAGCTGTGGCCACTCCAGCCCATCGTCCTCCAGGAATTTATATACAGTTCTTATTTTAACAGGACTGACTTGCAGAGGGCACTCACTTGGGACTGCTTAGCCAGCTGTACAACTTTTATTTTGAAGAAAAAAAGTTGAGCCTCAGAACAAGCTGTTTTAAAGACAGGGAGGGACTTAGCCTTGCCGGCTTGACCAGCATGTGGAAGGAGAGTTCTCATGGCTGCAATAACTTAGGGGGAACTCCTACCTGGGTGTCGCTTGGGGTAGGAAGATTTCTGTTTGTTTTGTTCTGTTTCCGAGGGTCCCGTGTGTTTCTCTTGCCTGTATCAACGTGACTCTTGGTGGGTTTTGCACACCCTGCCCTGTGGGGGAGTGCCCCGACGTGCCTGTCTTATGTGGCCTCTATGGACACACTGCCCGGCTGGCAGAGAACAGGGAAGTTTTCTCCCAGCACCCAAAAAGAGAAAGAGGAAACTACTTTTTCCTTCTGGGCTCCTTGCAGCACAATAGCTCAGGATAAGCTTCCACGTTCCCTCCCCGGATTTTCTGGAGTGCTTTCCAGGAAGAAGTTAAAACTTCACCTTTAAATGGATGAGTATGTCACAATCAGGAAGAAACATCTCCAAAGACCCATCTTTAGGTAAGTCGTGCTGCATCCCAGGTGGCTCTGGGGCTGCCAGCCACAGTGGTTTCTCTCCATCTTCAACCTGAGGAATGTGGCACTAAAGTACAGCCGAACAGCAAAGAGCGCCTCGAGGTTAACTCCGTACATACTAAAGAAATCCTTTTATGTTCTGTGTTCTGAAGCTCGCTCGGTACATAAGCTCTTATCAACTCCTCAAAATGTGTTTTAAAAAACATCTTAGCTATTCCAGCACATGAGTGACATAGCTCTGGAAAAAAACTTTTAAAACCTTGTGCAATCTCTCTCTGTTGCTGAGCGCTGCTGCACACTCTTCTAATTGGAAAATATTGTGCTTGGTTCTTTGAACCGATTGCACTCAAGGGCAGGGTTTCTGTGCTATGAATGCTAGGTCTTCCTGAAGTAATGTGCTCCGAGATAAATTTGAACTTCATAGCTACTGGACTGGAGTGTACATTTTCGAGATCCTTTGGGAATGTTAGGTGAGCAGTTAGGAAAAGAATAGGGCAAAGAGGAGGGCTGAAGTATGTATGACCAGGAAATTATGGGCATGGTAGAACGGACTCAGATAACATAGTCTTTTTGGTGTATGGGGGAGCACTCGTTTCTAATTTTTTTTTCAGCTTGATTGTTTAGTTATATGTTGCAAGTTTAGAATTTAGTATTGAAAATGAACAATTTTTAAGAATATAAAAAATAAACAATTTCTGCTTCTCAAAACAAAGGAGTTAAATGTCAACTTTCTATTATCTCCCCCCAAAATATTGTAAGCATACAAAAATAGTAAATGTTAATGATAGTAGATGTTAATCTCTAGTTGTAGCCATTGGTTGTTGATCTAGGTAAAATTCAGAATAATAGAAATCTATGGAATGGACTCCTGTAGTTACTTCATCTTGAATATGAGTAGATCTTAAAGAGTGGAATTACATAAAATGTGGCCATTTTATACACTAAGTAAATATTATTACAGTTTCATTAGTAGAAGTAGTATACTTTGGTAATGCTTAACACAATTCTACTATAAATCTGTTTAAAAACATTTTGAAAGTAATTTCAATTGACATCTACTCAAGTGTGTGGCTGTAGATACTGCAAAGCAACTGATACAATAAATATTCAAAAATCCAAAAGTATCCTCAAAATGGATATTTACCTTGGAGGTCTTCCAATCCTACATAATTAATCTCTATTTTTTTCTATGTTCATGGTAGTTACAAGAACTGCTCGAACAGGGATCTGCTTTTTGTTCAGAAAGCTAGGTAGGTGTGTTGGACAGAGGCAGACCCACCTGGCTATCTCTTCTGTGTATTTGGAGATGGAGGCAGATGGTTTTTATGTGAAATCCTCTTCACTCCTCTTAAGTTATATGCTCAGGCACTGTTGCTGTTAGGCTTTGCCTTCTCTACAATTACATTATTTAAATACAAAGAACTGGCTTTTTATGAAAGGTAAGATTGTTTTTGCCCTAATAATTAGAAAAAAAAAAAACCATGGTGACTTTAGATATTTGCTTTATGTTCCTGGCGATCTGGGTGAATCCCCCTGTTTACCATGAAGAGGCCACACTTTCATGCTGGCAGTTGTTTAAAGAAAGTCCAGGAAACTGGTCAAGGTTAGATGTAGGGGTGAGGTTTACTGATCAACTGGCACAAGGGCCCTGTGGTTGCTTCTACTACACTTGGTGATGATGAGAGACGGGCGCATATCTTAAAGGATTCATGTAATTAGTCATAATTCCTCAGAGAAAGCACAGTTGGGCATTGACTTCCTGATAGCTCTTTGTATTTTTAGGCAAGCTGGCAATTGGGGCAAATTCTAATCTTTGCTATTTTGCCCTTATCTCATGCTCTTTCTCTTGGTACCTTGCCCCCTTGGACATCCTCCAGTTATCCAGAGTCTCTTGCTGAAATATCTTTTTTCAGGCCTGACTTTCTTCTTAGCAATCTCTTCCAGACCATTCTTTCTTAGTGTGTTTGTGCCTGTTTCTCCAATTCTCAAGGGGTTTGCCTCTGGTTATCTGTCCACTTGATGAGAAAATCTGTTTCCTATGTGCTAGTGGGACCACATAAATTTAACAGAACTTTTGTGAGCATAGTATCTTAGCTGTTTATAAATAATTTGCTTAAAGTTTTAGCAATACAGGTAAGGTTTGGAACTTTTATTCTGAAATTCCAAATTTTTTTCTCTAGGAATGGTTTCTTCTGTAAAACTCATGGCTCTAATTCAACTCACCTGTACGTCTCTGTCAGGCTTTGTGTTCGCTAGAGACATTATCTTGTATCTACCTTAGTGAGCACGGCCCTCAGAGGGCAGTGCCTTACAGGAGGAAATAGTAACCTGGGAGATACAGATGTTAGGAGTAAGTTATTCTGGCATTTAAGTGATCTTAGAGAGAAAATAGAAAAATGATTTTAAATTCACTTTTGAGACTGAATTAAAGTCAATTTTGCATCAGCATGATTATTATAAATTTAAGAAACTAAAAAACAATTCATTAAGTGGAAAACATAAGCAAGTTTTGGAGTAATGCGTGGTGCATACTGACATCCTATGGCTGGATTAAGAAGAATATGACATAATTTAAATACTGTTTCTAAGAATGTATAGGTTTCATACAATGAGAATTCTCAAAGTATTTCACATAGTAAGGCTATCAAATCCTCTTATAAAGGACTTCTTCGGAATAGGCATACGTACATACATCTCAACGCTATGTGAGGCAAAGAACAAGAGCAAAAGTCTTTTAATGATCAAGGCAGGAGTTTGCATTATCTCATTCATGAATAGTGTGTGTATCTTTGGGATCGATGGGACTGCTGATCCTTGAGCATTTGTAAATGGTGTTTCCTGGAAACACATCGTGGTTACGGCTGTGTCCTTATAACTCAAGCTTATGCAGAAAAACAGCAATTTTTTTTGTTGTAGAGAAACAATACAGATAAATATCACAAACCCCATTTTTCTCTGGGATCTGATATCTGACACTTTATCTCTTCCTCATTTATCATTTTATTGAGATTCATCAATTTATATTTTAATATTACAAAATTTAACATGATCACACAAAAGACCCTTGTATAACTTCAGCAAAATAATTGCTGAAAACATTTCCATATGACAATTTTACAGGAAGAAACACCATCACAAAACAGATATTTGTGTATTTCCAGTCAACAACACAAATTTCTGCCCCTCAGCACTTACAAAAGCAAGTTACATGGGTCATTAAATTCCAAGATGTAAAACCAGCCATCAATAAGGGAGACCTTATACACACACATGGCTGTAGGCTTTTCAAGTTACCTTTCTGTATCAGCAAAAGGATTTTCTCTGGGGACTGATACCTGACACTTTTATCTCTTCCTCATTTATCATTTTATTGAGAGTCATCAATTTATATTTTAATATTACAAAATTTAAGACAATCACAAGAAAGACCCTTGTGTAACTTCAGCAAAATAATTGCTGAAAACATTTCAATATTATCAGATTCATATTATTTAGTAAGCTTTCTTTAGTGCATGTGATGAACCAACCTTAGTCCCTGATACCAGGAAAACTGTTTCCTCTAAGAAGCTTCAATTGTGAAAATATTTCTTCTTTGAATGTCACTGCCATGCAGAGTTTAAGCATAGCTTTTGCTATGAGATCACCTCCTGGTTCGCTTCACAAGTTCTCCCACAACCCCCAAATTTTATTGCATGTGAATTTTTCCCATTGTAGTTCCTAGAAGTGGATAGTTAATGTGAACTGTAAGGATTCTTATAGGTTAAATGTTTGTGTTGTTTGGAAGCAACAACCTTTGAACCTCTTTTAGAGTTCAAAAATGGGTAAGTTATTTTTGTGGGGATTTTCCATTGGAAGTGCTGTTAAAAAAGTCATAAACAAAATCAAACTACACAAATAGTTCTTCATCAGCCCTAGCAATGAGAACTGCTCTCTATTCATCTGGGATCTGAGACGCTGAAGGACGGTGGTGCCAGGGCCGAAGACTAATGAAAATCATGTTGCGATCTTCCCAGACTCCCAGCCTGTAGGACATGCTGTTTCTTCTCTTTATGTGTTTTCAAAGTTTTATTTTTACTAGTATCTGTTAACAGTGGAATTCTGAGTGTGTTTTTGGCAGACATGTTCCGTTCACATAGAAATGTCGAATGCAATAGGATGGAATGAGAAAACCTATAAAAAGATCTTAATTTTGTTTGCAGGTCTATTGGGAAAGTTCTGGGGTTTATGGTTTATAAAGGAATATTATAAAATAAGTTATGTATAAATTTGAAATATCTACCATATATTTATTACCAAAAGTCTTGTTGAGTACAAGCATTGTTGTTTATTCCCATGCTTTAGCTCAGTGTATACAACATTATCAAAGCCAACACAGAAGGATGACCCATTCTTTCAGACTTGTAAACATTAATAAGAGGGGGGTACCAGACTACAGAAGTTTTTTTTCTCTAGGCAAGGTGTCAAGACGAAACTCACTTGTTCTGATTTTTTAGGTAGGTGCATTTCCTGCAGAGCTTGTGGTGCAACTAAGAATAACTTGGACAAATAGTGTAAAACACAAGAAACTCACTTGAAAATTTAAAGCAGTTATGTTGCATTATTGGATGTTTTTATTCCTTAAATACTTAAGTTTTTGGCATTATTTAATTGAAATCTCTTTTGAGTATCTTCCTTACACCAGAAATATATGATTTTGAGGAAAATACGTTGTAGTACAAGGACATTACATAGGAAAAAATTAAGTATTAATGCCAACTGATGAAATGGTAAAATACATAAAATATCCTTCTTTTTATTCAGTGTTCTCTTAAGGATATGGCTCTATGTGAATCATATATAAATTATAATGTAAACATAATATAATTCTATATTTGTAAATTTTTTTTCAGTTTTTGCCCTCAAGATGTGTCTATAAATTTGGTTAGTTATAAAAGAGACATCCAGGCACGGTGATTGCATGAGTCCCTGTCTTGAAAAATGGGGAAAGCAAGAGCAAGAGAGAAAGTGAGCATGTGAATTTGTAAGGGAGACAGTCATTGGAAACTTAGTTTTAGAGTTCTCAAACATGTGAATGCTGTTTATTATGTAGGTGATAAATAAAGAACAGAACAGCTACAGTTAGTTGTTTTTTTTTAACCCTTCCATATTAAAGTGGAAAATACTTACAATGCAAAGACGTGTGTGTGTGTGTGTGTGTGTGTACGCGCGCGCGTGCTGCATGTGTATATGATTGCCTAGGCATACATGGTTCATGTATAGAAGCCAGAGGTTGACTTCGACAGAGTCTCTCACTGAGCCTGGTGTTCACCATTTTAACTAGACTTGCTGCTCAGTGAACCCTTGTGATCTGCTGTCTCTTCCCACCAATAGTGCACTTACAAAAATATGCCACCACACTGGCTTTTATGCAGGTGCCAGAGCCCACATGTGTAGATCTTCCCACTTGTGTAGCAAGCACTTACCTCCTGAGAAATCTCTCCAGCACCAAGAAGTGAATTTAAAGTATAAAACACCATAGAGTCGTGATTCTCAGCCTTCCTAATGCTGTGATCCTTTAATACAGTTGGTCATGTTCTGGTGACCCACAACCATAAAATTATTTAAGTGACTGCTTTACAGCTGTAATTTTGCTACTGCTATGAATCATAATGTAAATATTTTTGGAGATAGAGGTTTGCCAAGGGGATCATGACCCACAGGTTGAGAACTGCTGCTGCAGAGCATGATTCTACTTAACAAAACAAGCCTATTCTAAAACTGATATGTTTACTAAAAATTAATCTTTTTGTTGTGTTGGTCAAGGGTGTTAGCGCTGCTAGCTAAGTGTCATTGTATATAGAGGACAAGGAATGCATAGAAATTGATCCTTAATGTTTATAAATTATAAAAGTCAAAGCAAAACAAACACACTTGAAGGCAAGACAGGCAATGGTTATCATGAAAAAGTAATCAGACACTAGTGTGCCTATTGATTTCCCGAGTCATGATAGGAGTTGCTCTCATTTTTAAGTGGTCACTATCGTTTTCAACTGTACTTGGTTATGTATTTTAATTTGGCGTTGCTGTCTTCATCAGAGGCCTTAATATTAACACTAACGACCGACTTTCACCCAGCACTTTTTAGGAGGGTTCTTTGCATGCAGTAGTCTAGACAGCACCATGATGGGGGTGAAGTTCAGAATGAATGATTTCAGCCATGGAGCCGAGAACCGGGAGCAGATTGAAGCATGGGAAAGTGTCTCTTACTCAGCTGCGCACATCTTGCTTCACAGGCTAGACAGCTCGATGATGCTTGAGGTTATTTTGGGAGTTTGGTATGATTTAGAAATGGCTTTTCAAAGATCTGGAATGTTTGAAATGAGGAAAATCAAGATTGTTCACATAGAATAATAATCTATTTAATGGTCTCACATCATCTGGAAATTCTTACATTTTAAGTAATTAGCCTTCTGTGGCTTTTGTTTAAGTGAAAATCAGGAGCAGAAAGTCATACCAATGGATGCTTGTTAAAAGATGACCTGTGGCTCTGTAGACGGGGGATAACTTTAAAGATGTCTACGGTATTTATAAACCAAGTCTCTTCAGTTCTGTGCCTGGACATAACATAGTTTTGACAGTTTGTTCTCATGGGAAAGCTTCAGTTTATTTATGAGTTTGATTACGGCTACTTGGACATGAGCTCTAATTGAGGAAAATCCAACATTTCCTGAATTGGAGCTGCTGGAGGTGGAAAGAAGCCACAGTGTATCAGAAGGGACCAATCGCTCTTCTCCGTGCATTGTCTTTTCGATATCTCTTCCTGCCCCTCCAGAACCAGGCTTTCTGTTATGAAGAGACTTTATTTCTCAGTTGAACTGGTGTTCATTTCCAGTGTTTTCATGTCTCAAGACTTGTATCTTAGGAAGGTATTTTCAGAACAGGAATGTGTGTGTGTGTGTGTGTGTGTGTGTGTGTGTGTGTGTGTGTGTGT
>CABHPP010141886.1:0-52999 GCA_902168425.1 Peromyscus attwateri | reverse complement strand
TTTTTTTGTAAAGGCTGTACCACCATCCTCCAACTATGCATGAACGGAATGACTTCCAGCAGGCTTGTTAAGCAGCACATGCAGAAAACACAGGCAGAGTCAGGGTCAATCTCTTTCAGCCGGTCTAGCCACAACAGCTTTTTCTTTCCTCCCTACAATTAGGAGCCAACCTGTGAGCCCTCTCCTAAGAGACCCAGGGGAAGACCAAAAGGCAGCAAAAACAAGAGTCCTTCCAAAGCAGCTCAGAAGGTGAGAAATTTCAAGTGAAGTTCTTCTAACGTTACCAATGACCCTCCCTGTAAATTTTCCCATTCTAAATCCACACACCAGGATTAGTCCCGGCTGAGTAACCCAAGACATCATTCTTGTATTTACTGGATGGGTCTTAACTTTTTTTTTATTCTTTTCTTTTTTTTTTTTTTTTTTTTTTTCCTTCCGTCGTGGATGCTTAGTTTAAAAGTTTCCTGGAGAGACAGTGATTTTTAGGCTCTGAGCCAACAAATAATCTAAATCTTCAGGGTGGAGGAGAACGGATGGGGGAGGTGGGGTGAGGACAGGGCTGGGTGGGATGGGGGTGGAAATGATATCATTAATATTTACACCCATGGTGAACTAGTTCATAATAAATCAAAGCTAGAGATTTTGACTGGTGATGATGTTCCTGCAATTTCCTCTGGAAAAAAAAATAATTGAGATTCATTTATTCAGGGCTTATTTACACGATGACTGGAAGCCAAGTCTCCCTATTAAAGTTAAGTACTTTGTCAAATAGATGCTAATTAAAAAGAAAATCCAATTATGGGTTACTGGAAAAAAGTTTCATGATTTTTTTTTTTTACAACTTTAAATGTGATAAAGTGTATGTGCAGGACAAACCTGTAAGATAATAAATATTGTCACAATCAAAAGAAAGTTTCCCTCAAAGTGTTACACTCTCAGTTAGACAACAAGAAGTTTGGAAAGCAACTATTTGTCTTACTTAATATTTTGTGTGTGTGTGTGTGTGTGTGTGTGTGTGTGTGTGTGTGTGTGATAGAGCCCCCAATCAAGTTTGACATTCATCTTTTTTAACAGATTTTAAGTTGCACCTTTAAAAATAATTTCATATTGGTTGTGTGTGGTAGCAAAGAGGAAGCACCCCACAGTAAATGCCTGTATAGAGGGGTGACGAAGAACCTCTGTCATCTTTGGTTTTAGAAAATAAATTGGAAATAGTCCGCATCTTATTTGTAAGCGTGTTTTGCAGTTGAAAGGAATGGTTCAAAAATTAGAAAGAGCTCCCCACATAACTTTTCAATAGTTTTAAACACACAGCATTTGTTTAAAATGACCCTATGCTCATCTTTGGGGGGGATTAATAGTCTGTGTGTATTTTTCTGTGAGAGCAGCCACTAACCACATTAGATGTAATGGTTCTCAGTGGTGTATCCTGTCATAGCAACTAGTGATGTATAAAAGCCACTTAGGAAGTAATTATGACTTCTGGCTGTTTCATTTTTACAGCTTTGAAAAGAGTTGAAAGAGAAGATTTCTCTACTATGTGAATTAACTGCATTTTAAAATTCAGATTTGTAGTTAGTATCTAACCAATTAACCCTCAAGTGTTTCTAAATAACCTTATTAAGAAATAATATCCAAGCTGGTATTCTTCCTAGGAGTGCTTTCTCTTCCTTTTATTTATAAATGGACTTAAAAAGAAAACAAAAACACAGAGTTACTCTGTGTCCTGTTTCTGTGACACTTCTGCTCTGGGCAGCACAGGAATGTCTTGGTAGTTATCAGCAGATATTTAAAATATGATGTAATCACTCTTCAGATGCCTCATCATATTGCTATTTAAGGAATCTTAAAAGCTCACCATCAATAAATGGTTTGAAAGCTAATATAAAAAGGAAGGTGGGTTATCTTCTCAATGTCTCTGTGTGACACTTTCACTGGAATGAATAGGTAGAAATGGTCCTCTCATGGTCTTTCCACTTTACAAAGTTTATCTTATAAAAATGATCTTGGACTAAGAGTATCTTTATGGATAAAAGGAAAGTTAAGACTTGTGCCTGATTTAACATATAAAGCAGCAAAACAAAACAAAACCAAAAATCAAAAAAAAAAAATCTTATCCATTTCCAAGCCTGTTTGGTTTTTCAGTGACTTTAGCCATAAGCATCTACAGATGACCCTACTAGCCTGCCCTCTTCCAGTAATTCTCCTTGTATATACACATACTTGTGTAATTACTAAAATACAAATACCACCCCCCCCCCAAAAAAAAGACTTTTTCTGGACTCTTTCATTCTTCAAGGTATAATTATTTCATATAATTCTATTACAAATGTTCCTCTTTTAATAAAAGTGAACAAATACATGAGCCTAGAACATGTTTTTCTTCAGTTTTATAAATTACACTTCATTTGGTGAAGGTGAGAGCGAGGACATTGGAAAGTCATTCCTGGAATGGATAAAAATTTAAGTGTTTCACTTTCAAATCAGTCGTTATGGAGGATGTTCCTATGCCTTTAGGCACGTGATTAGGTTATTAACTGTGTATTGTATTCCAACAAGGCATATGCCCATTATGATTTTGAACTGAAAACCTTTTTAGAAAGAGTTAGTTATATAGTTCAAAACATGCAAGATGAAAATACCCAACTAGACTGAGCTGAATACACATGAAAAGTCTTCTATAAGATGAATGAAGGGAATATTTTTCTGCACTCTGGTAATCATCTCTGTCTCTGTCTCTGTCTCTGTCTCTGTCTCTGTCTCTCTCTCTCTCTCTCTCTCTCTCTCTCTCTTTCACACACACACACACACACACACACACACACACAGAGAGCTGGTAAGTACTTGACAGAAACAAATTCTCAAATAAGAGGAGATACAATGTACACTGGAGTTCTGATGATGCTGTTTAAATTTTCTTGAAGCTTTGAACTTTTTTTTTTTTAACTAAGTTTATGCTTGGACTGAGCAACTGGCCTTGGGGCATTTGAAAGCAAAACTGCTCACTAGAAAATTAACAGTGAGAAACTTGACAATACATGCAGAAGGTTGCAAGACCAGGTGCATGAACACCTACTAAATTAGCTGTCCTTTTAATTTCAATAGAAAGTTGATTTGTGTAATATGCACAAGAAACACATTTATAAAGAGGCAATTTGTCCTGTTTAGAATTTATGGAAGAGAAGATAATTATTCTCCCATCAAAACCAATTCCATTGATAACCCTTGTGTGTCCATGATAGACTTTCTTGGGAACTCTTCCAATCGGAGTGCAGCCTTATTAAAAAGAAATCAGAAGTTGCCGTCTTCTGGAGTAAATGATTTATCTGAGTATGCAAATGTATTTATATTCATTTGTTTTTAGGTTCAGGTATACTTATAACCGTTTACCTCCTAATCTTGGTATTGTGTTTTGGTTTCTCCTTGTGGTTGGGCTTACTGGAGTCACTTTATATTTTCACATTTCTTATGCTTGGAGAGGAGGAAGGTATCACCTCTTTTATGTTGTGTTTAGGGTTTTATTGTTTCTTTATAATCAGCAGAGAATACTGGGGGGGATGTCACTAAAGGCTTTGGCTTCAGGTCACAAGTCAAATGTCTTCAAGTTTCAAAGCAGGTCTCACTCAGGTACTTGGAGGGGTGTGTGTGTTTCTGAGGTCGGGTTAAATTTTAATAGAAAGATTTCAGGCATGAGGCCCCCCTGTTTCATAATGTTAACAGTTTGCTTGCCCCTCTCCTTATCCTGGAGATATAATGGCCAGACTAGAGAACTGAGCACAGAATGACAAATGCATCTGGGTGAATGTATGTACACTTTGAATAAACATTTGATTTCATCTTCATACACAATGTAAACAAACCCTGAGATTACCTGGGTACTCTATAGACCGAGTCATATTCCACATCATTCACATTCCTGGAAGTGATTGGGTTTTTTTCCCCATAAATTATTACTAAGATCAATCACAGACATTTTAGGAATGAAGAAGAGAGGTAGGTCTTACCATTTCATATTAGCTGCGGAGTCTAGTTGCTGTGTGAGGACAGGATTTTCCTTAGAGCGTGGAAGGCCAAGGGTGAGAGGGACCAAAGGCACCCTTGGTTGACTGAGTCAAAGATGACACTGGGGGTGATGATAAGGTTCCAGCCTGTAGTTTCTATAGTACTAGTCTGATTTAATGTGACCCCTCTGTGTTAATGGACAGGTAAGTTCTTGTGTGAGATTCAGGGCATGAGCAGAGTAAACATAGGCTGGAGTAATAATGAAGGTACAACTGCTGTCTCCATTGTCTTGATATTTGAGGTTGACTTCAACAGTGACCTCTTTTTTTTTCTTTAAACTTCACTTTGCCTAGGAAGAAAAAGCCTGAATACAGCTATAAATTCCACACGACAATGCCACCCAGTCATCCTAGAGCACGGTACAAACAGGGGAGACTCAGATACACCAGGATTATTTTATGTAGTAACTGAGTGCCAGGGAGACCCACAGTTCTATTTCCCTGGCAGCTGTCAGTCCTCTGAACTCTTTCCTCCAAAACTCCCCATTGCTTTAGATGGCCCATGTCCTTGGCTCATTCCTATCACAGGGGTCTCAACAGAGCTGAGTGCTCCTGATTGGGATCCCATTGCATTTCCGATCTTGGTTGAGAATATTTGGGCAAGGAAGAGCATTTTATGCTGGTTAAGTCATTCAAGCCTGTCTTGTCTTGTGAGCTAACTTTTTTTAAAAAAAAAAAAAAACAGTTTCCAGAGTTCACCTTAGAACCTCACAGCTTACATGAGAGTGGCAACAGAAATTCAGACACCACCCGCCCCCCACCATGATAAGAAGCTCAGCTGAGCATCTGTACTCAGATAGCCAGTGGACAAAGATGAACAGAGAAACAGCAATATTTTTAAACTGGTTTTTACTTGTTTACATGCCCTTAACACACGAAACAATTTTGAATGGCATTTTCTATTATTTATTTGTTTGTCTTTTAGTGCTGGAAATGAAATCTAGGGCCTTGCACATCCTAGGACAGTGCTTTAACACTGAGCCATATCTGTGCCTCCCCCCCCCAGCCTTTCCTGTGAACCCTACATCATTGCTATTGTATCTGATTGCAGAAGAGGTAGGGGACAGTGTAGAGCAGGGGAAAGTCTCCAGCTTTGAACTCGAGAACTCTTCCAAAATGTTGTCCCTGGGTTTAATTTATTGTATATATATGTGGAAGCAGACATGGGCAAGAATAACGGCAGGAAGACTCACTTAAGTGTTTCCTTGGGTAATTGAGTGTGAGCTGCAATGGATGATGGGAATTTCTTCTATTTCTCACTGAAAATATACTATGTGAGCAAATCGTAGCATCTTTTCAAGACTGAAAATGGTTGTACTTAACCTTGGGAAGCCCACAGAGCTGGGTTATCAAAATGGCGAAATGAGAATTTACTCAATGTTTAGTCCAAATGATTGATCTGGTTGAATTCAATTTCAATGAATGTTGGTTCACACTGCTTATGGTTTTTTGTTTGTTTGTTTGAGAGAAGTTGGAAGACATTGTTTATTTTTCTTGATTTTGATTAGATATCCTTAAGTTTCATACACTCTTGTGTTTATGCATACTATTGGGTTCAAGCAGGGTTTAGTCTTTTTTAAAAAAATCAAAATACAAATATCTGAAGACAAACCAAGCTACTTTCTCATGCAGCTGTTTTTTTTTTTTAATGTTTTTTTCTTAGTTCTTTTTCTGTGTTTAAACACTTATTGGTTTGAAGTAGGGATGGCTGACTTGTAGGAAATGCCCACTATAACACAAAAATATGACGAGAGCATTTAGAATTATAAAAATTGAATAGCTCTCTGAATGTTTACCCCTGACCTGAAGTCAAACTTGAATTCGTCTCTCAGTTCCCAGCCACTGCCCTTGTTCATGTCTTAACAGCAATACAGGAAGAGGGAAAACATTTTGCTTTAACTACTCATTTATCGTAAGGCACATTCTTCTTTTTAAAATTTTCTTTTCTTGGTCTTAAAAAAAATCTCTTCTTCTCCTCACACCTTGCCTAGAGTGTGGCCATTCTGTTTTATATCTGAGTCTATCTCAGCAAAGAAAAGAGCTCTCTCATCTTGGCATCAGGTTGAGTCCAAGTTCCATTCACAGTGAAGGTCGGCAAGTCACACGAAGTGGGGAACCAGGGAAGGAGTTAGATAGAAATGTTCTCGGAACGTCACTGTGGAGACCTCCAAGCTCAGTAGGAACTCTTCGCACGGCCATTGTTTTAAAGTAGTAGAGTTACCTAAGAGTTGAGTGCCTGTTCAATACGGCAGTCTTGCTGGGCCTTCATGAGTAGATTTCTCATTGAATTCTCGCTGTGGTCTTCACAAATAAAACTGATAAAAACTGATTCAAAATTGTGAACTGACACATGTCCAATGTTCAACTCTTCTCAGACTCATCCTTCTCACTTCTGGGCACTGGTCAGTAGTGTTTATACACTACCAACCACAAGGTTGATGTCTATCAGCTTCCTCAATGACCTGAAATACAGACTCAATTAAAAGTGTGAGGAATGCGAAGTGTGGCTCTCTCAAAGAACAGAGAAATGTGTGTCTTCTGCCACTAATATGCAGAGACTTTGGACCCCCAAATAAATCCACAAGTGTTGGGGATTGCAATAAGCCAATATATTCTTCTTTGTCAAATGAAAGGGCTCCAAGAGATGGTTTTGAAGTTTTACCAAGCTTCTGAGGTTTGACGGTAGTAGGAAAACAAAACACACAGGAAACACCAATGCTTCTCACCTCCCCGTCTCTCTTCTTCCTCTCTCCTTCCTCGCTCCTTTCATCCCTCTCTTTTTTCCTTCCTTTCACAAACTGGTAGTGAATCGCGCCTCTAATAGATCCACACTAACCATAATCACCATTTCCAAAGTCAAGGGAGAGGGTCACAAGATAAACTTCCTTTTTAAATTTTTTTAAAACATTAAATCTATTCACAAGTTTAGAGTACCCAGCACTTCTTAAATAAAGAAATACATCTTCCATTCAGCATTCCCCACCACCATATTTTCACGAACTTGCTTCTCAACATCTAAAATTCAGGACACAATTCTGAATTATGCACTTTACAAAGACATAAAGAATATAATGGAGCCAACCAAGGAAGAGAGCACCTTGAATAAGCTGTGGTGTGAGGAATGTGGATACTTGTGTAATGGTGCTGGTCAAAGTCTTTAATTCTAGTTTTCACAAATGCAGAACGCCTACTGGTTCACCCTGCTCCCCTCTAGAAGAGCTGAAAACACTTAGAAGGAGTTAGGTCTCAATTATACATGTACATGGAATGCAGACCCCAAATCTATCCCAGCAAAGGCAAGGCAAAGATTCGCTTTTACAGTATTGTATATGTTGATATTTTAAAACAAGTACCCTCGATGTTTTGTTTGCCTTCTTTGAAAGACAATGCCCCAAAGAGCCTTGGGGACACATACACAAAAGCTGTTAAAACCAGTTTTCCAGTATCTGAAAACCCTGGAGCTGCTCTGGTGTACAAACTAAAACCCCAGCTTGTTTTGCAGCCTTTATGGAGTTTGATCAGAGTGATCCAGTAATGTGGGTTTTAGAGAACAATCAAGCCTCCCAGATCGAGGCCACACAGTGCAGCCAGCATGTTCCTCCTAGATGTCATCTCAGAAGAGGGTTTCAGTTTACATGGGACACCAGGCTCTATGCCCAAGGAGCAAGTTTACTTTTAACAAGTCCAAGTGATAATTGCGGTCTTGTGCCCTTTCGTTAATGGTATGAATTTTGTTTCTCAATGGGCTTTTTGTGAATGGGATACTCATTTAAACGTTATCGTATTTGCAAGGCTTCCTCTCCTCTCCCTCTTTGAGAGATCTGTTTTCTCTGACTTTAAAATGCAGGAAAGCCCCTTTTAGAGAACTACTTCTCTTAGGTAGATTTCAGATACACCCAGGTCATATCATAGCCCCTAGGATGTAAGAATTATACAGAAATCCCTGGCAGAGCACTGTTACCTTCAAGGTTAATAGCAGCCTCCTCTCTACTCCAAGGACCACCCAGTTCCCATGAGAAAGGATTTCTGTGTTTCATGTTCCTGTAATTCATCACTGGGTAAACTGTGCAATCTTATAGTTACTTCCAAAATGCCCTCAAATGCTGCTCTCTCCCAAGGGCCTGGGATCCTTTACAACGCACTGTATTCCAGCCTTGTGTTTCTTCAGAGTTTTCTTCTAAAGGAGACGGTTGAGTATACTGGAATATTTTTGCCTTGACTCAACTGTCTATGGGATTGGACTAACTTGAGGCATCTTGTTTAGGGTGGGCACTTCTAAGTACCTTAATGTCCCCTCAAAGGAGAGCTCATCTCCACATTACAGAGGAAATCAAATTAAGCCTTCCAGGGACATATCCCCAGTCATAAAGCTAGAATATCTGAGAAAGGTCTTGGACCCAAGCTTTCTAAAGCATGACACCTTCATCCTTCCAGAGGACAATTGAGAAAGGCTGTGTGGTTTTCTGGGCATCCCCAGCTTTCACTGACCTTAAAATCCATGCCCTCATGACTAACGATGAAACAGTGCACTAAGTTTGGCCTTAAAGAAATCCTTGTTGATTTCAGATTGTTGACCCAGAAACAACTGACAGCCAGATCTGACAGTTAGCTAAAGATCCTAGGAGCCCCTGAATTTCTCTTAATTCTCAGAACTGAGCCAAGTCAGTGGCTCTGTTACCACAGCCTTCTCAAGCAGTGGGTGGAGGGTAGCAGCAGTTTTGGAAATCAAGCAGAGCTGGGTTCGAATCTTAGGGACATCACTTACTGGCATTATGTGTGTCCTAACTCATTTAGGATTTAGTCACTCATCTGCAGAGTAAATGAAATCCTGATGCTCCTGTTACAAGCCTGCTGTAAGCTGGTTAAAGTAATATGCATACCTAACTTAGACCAGAGTGTTTTAAATGCTTAAAAATTGGAGGTAAAGTTATAGTCATATAGAGCTTCTGACATTTGTGGGCCTGGATTAACCCATGGCTGGATAGCAATGCCAGGTGTCTATCTGTAGATTGTCTGTCTATCATTTACCAAACCTGCCAGTCTGTCTGTCCATCCATCCATCCATCCATCCATCCATCCATCCATCCATCCATCCATGTTTCTATCCATGTTTCTATCATCTATCTATCCATCCATCCATCCATCCATCCATCCATCCATCCATCCATCCATCTATCTATCTATCTATCTATCTATCTATCTATCTATCTATCTATCTATCTTCATCTGCTGTTATTAGGTAAGTAGAAGAGGGGAAGGAATGTTTCATTTGGCATGACAGGCTGTTAATATCTCATTTTAGTATCACTGTACCAAGACCTACTGGCTGTTAACTCAGGTAGCAAAACTAAATCCCAAAACAAGTTGTTCCAACTCAGTCTGCCTAGATTTTTGCATGAGAGGTCTTGGCAAGGTTCTTATACACAAAACCATAAGTACTCAGCTTTCTTTATTCAGAAAAGTATGTGCGCTTTTTATAGAAGGTAGATGTGCGTGTGTGTGTGTGTGTGTGTGTGTGTGTATCAGTGTATTGCCATGCTTAGGGAATAGAGTAAGGGTGACTAAGGTTACTTTATGAATTTTAAAATTGGAACTAAAATAGAAAGAAATTACTATTATCAGAAAAATCTATACAGTATAGCAATGAGACAAACTCAAAAGATAACAGGAAATAGATCCATGTCATGTTGAGTGTGGAATTATTGTTAACCCCAATTTTTATTTAATAATTTTTATGCAGCTATGGTTTAAATCTCTGGGACAAATATTGATGATTTTTGCTGTTTTATTTTAATTATCTATCTGTCTGTTTGTCTGTCTGTCTGTCTGTCTGTCTGTCTCCCTCTCTCCCTGCTTTAGGCAACTGATTAACAGGTGATTGTTTTGGGCAAAGAACAGGAAATTAGCCATGTAGAACTTGATAGATGTTCATTGTTTCTTATTAAAGTGTTTATGTATTATTATTTCTTACATTCAGACTTGCCTTCCATAGTAGTGTAGAAAGTATATTATTATTCAAAATTAATATGTCTATATTAGTTTCTGTGACTAGTTGTAACTGAAAAGAGAGTCTTGACTATTGAAAGAATGTTCATTCTGTAAAATATTAATTTGCATAAATTATGGGGTGTGGGAATATTTCTTTTGTCTGATTAGAAACAAAGGCGAAGTGGATTTCACAAAAGCGTATTCATGCATTTCATAAGAGACCACTCCATGGGAGTCTTTTATGATGAGAGGTTGCATAGATACCTCTTTATATCACACAGCGAACAGCGAAGAAGCATCCACTAAAAAACACAGAAGACAGAGTATCCAAGAGAAAGAAGTTGTTAAGACATTCTTGATACCTCATCTGCAGTCCAGAACATTCTAACTGGAAAGAGAGCCCTTGGTCGAGCACTTGTAAATAATGTCAGGCAGGAGACTACATGACTTCCTTTTTCTTTTCTTTTTTTTTTCCCCAGAAAGCAGAAGCCATTGGAGAAAAACGGCCAAGAGGCAGACCTAGGAAATGGGTGAGTAATGAGATACAATTTCCATTCTTCAAAGAAAAAGAATGTATTTTTTAAAATGAAAATGAAAAAAAAAAAACAACTTGTATTTCATGGATGATGTGAATTCGTACCTTTTGGTGTGATGAATCTTTGGGAGATTGAGGCTGGTGACCAATGATGATTTCTTACCATTTGTCTCCAGAACTCCCTGCCTCTGTTCCTGGAGGTGACTCCTTCCTTCTGTCCCTTTCCACATCAGAGGAGTCCCCCACTCTTCCTGCAAAGGGTAACAACGATGATGTGTTTATGGGTTGAGGAACTAGAGTTAAAGTTATTACGAGCCCTCAGAAGTCGATTACAGTGGTGATAAAACGCAGGCCAAACATGAATGAGATAATTTTTTTTTTTCAAATGTTTTTCTCTTTGGGCTTTCCTCTCCGGCCTTTCTTTTGGACTAGTCTCATTTCCTGGGTGCTTTACGTGTTCTTTATCACGTTGGTTTCTTCAGGAAACAGGTGTCATTTCCAGCAGTCCCAGTGACCCTTGATTATCATTCTACATAGGGACAATGGTGCCAGACGCATCACCCACGGTCTCTGGAATGTCTTTCCCACTGACGTGTCCACCGTAAAGGACGGACGCTGTTTCTCAAGAAGGTGGCAGGCATTGTCTGGCCCCAGCCTGTCTATGTTCCTCCTCCTCCTCCCCTAAAGCTCTCCCCTGGTTTATTCCTGCCCCCCCCACCTTTGAATGTTTCTTTCCTGCTCTTTTGGGGTGAATTTTCCCTCTTCCTTTGCCGTTCCTTTCTCCTCAAGTTCCGCATCACTTTCTATTTATACTTCGGTATTACCTTTCATTTAATGTATTCATCTTGTATTTTTTTTCCCCTCTCCGCTCCACATGTGTTAGGATTAGATTTCTTAGCACAAGGAAATGGGGATGATCTTTAGATTAAAAACATCTTAGTGTTGTACTGGAACCTTAAAGGAAAGGCATTTTATGGAGCCCTGTTTTCCAATAAATGAATTCTCTCCCAACCTTATCTACATGGCCATCCTCCAATCTATGCCCCATTACAAAGGGATCACAGTGCCCCCTAGGCTGCCTCTTCCTTCCACAAATGCTCAGGACTTAGTTAAAAAAAAAAAATCTTGCACTCCACTTTGGAAACAACCCCCATCTCTATGCCTACCTCCTGAAATAGTAAAGCATTTTTTTTCCTACTTTAATCACAGTAAGCCTTCAAATATTTGAGGACAATTAACTATCTCCAACTCTTCCACCCCTACCTTATCCTGCATAAAGGAACATTCTTGTTACTTGTTTCTGAGTACATTTTTTTTTTAATCTTCTGAAATGTGTTCCGCAGAGCTAAAGATCATATTCCAGGTGTGGGTTCTGCAAACAGTGGGTTTATTCCCTCTCTTGTACATATGGTTGTCTATGACTGCTTAATCAATTTTCTGGGAATACACCGATATGAATAAACAACTATTTCATTATGCTTACCTGTTCTTTGGGTCATGAGTATGGACAGGAAAGAGGACTCCAGCATTTCGACACACCTCTAAAATTCAGGGCCTGGAATTGGAAGGCTTCTTAACTTCATGTTCTTCGATAGGTTGGAAATCTGGTCATGTCTGCGTGTGTCCTCAGACAGCTCACATATGATCTGATGGTCTCGGCCCTCTTATCCACACTCATGGGTCAGTAACAGGGAAGGCACCACAAACTTACTTCTAGAAATCAAAAAATCCCACTACTTTTCCACTCTAGTGAGCACAGTGCTGGCTAAGCTGCTTGTGAACAGAGACTAAATACAAACCTGCTGGTTCCTAAGCATCCTAAAGGATACCCCTTTCCATTGATGAATCAAAAGACCCGCATACTTTTTCTAATATGCAACGGAATGGTCAACAGATGAGATCTTTGGAGTCCTAGGATTAGCAAGACTAAAATGAAATAAGTTGCAATCAGTTACAGAGAAAATCAACCAGGCAAATACCTTCGACCAGGTAAATCTCTGCTGTTCATACCCAATGCCTTTGGGGGTACCCTCTGATGCAGAGGTTCTCAACCTTCCTAATGCTGTGGCCCTTGAAAACAGTTCCTCATGTTGTGGTGACCTCCCCCCCAAAAACACCATACAATTATTTCATTGCTACTTCATAACTGCAATTTTGCTACTGCTATGAATCACAACGTAGCCATCTGATATGCCGGAATGCGATATGCGACTCTTAAAGGTGTTGCGATCTAAAGGCTGAGAACCGCCCCTCCAATGTCCTCGAGTTAAGGTCCTCCATAGATCTTCATCTTGTCTGCAGCCCCAGAACTGGTGGGTGAGTTGATTCCAGCCCACCCCAGTGCTTCAGAGCCCTGCAGTTCATACCCACTTCCTTGGTGGCTCACACAACTGTTTCTACCAAATACAGAATGCTTAAAGGGCGCGTACAATTTTCTTCTTAAGGGGTACCCAGATTCTAGACATGATCTTCAGCCTGGGTAAGAGTGCTCAGAAAGTATCAACCCTGGCTTCCTGGGAACAGCTGTGTGACCCTCACTGACTCACCCGGCTTCTAATTTTTATTGGCTGTGAGAACGGAACTCTGTGTGTGTGTATGTGTGTGTGTGTGTATGTGTGTGTGTATGGCATTGTAGCAAGCCCCTGATTTGGTCCCCGAAGAAGAGCAGCTCTACTTGGGAGAGGCAAGTAAAGGAAATGGTGTATTTTTCCTAGACAACGTGTTTCCTCTTTGCTTGTATGCCTTCTGTTGGCGACTGCACAGGCAGTCCCAGCGAGGCATTCTGCTCAGTGGCATTCCTTGCTGGGAGGTTTGTACAGAGGAAGAAATCACTGCATTTTCCATAGGAAGTGGGCTTGTGCTTTATGCTAAGTACGATTCTTCCCGACAGTTACATTCGCTGATTTCCTTGAGTTGTAGATGTTTGAACTGACTGGATTGACTTGGTATTTGGTTTAGAGGCCAAATAGTTAGTTCCCTTTATTCTTTTAGGTTGTTTTGTTTTAAAGTTCTTTTGTTAAAAATAAAAATAAAAAATATATCATATAAATTAAAAAAAAGTTTATATAAATAAGAAGATACCTACTTAAAGGGGATTTAAGGACTCATTTTTTTCCAATGTAATTTACCCCTACTCAAGACAATTTCCCTACATGGAGCAGCTATATTGCAAATTACAAGCTTGTCTTTGGTTGCACAATGATAAGTGAAATTCTCCAAGTGAACAAAGTATACAGAGAGTGTATGTCATGGAGCTTTTAAATTAAATCAACGTGAACAAAATAACTTCCCGGATTTTTGAGATAAGAGCTGAGTGAACATGCCACTAAAGGAAGAAGGCGGTATTTCCCCAGAACCAGTGCCTTCCTCAGACCAGTTCCATGTGATGCTGACCAGAATAGAACATTGGTTAGAGAGAGAGAGAGAGAGAGAGAGAGAGAGAGAGAGAGAGAGAGAGAAGGAGAGAGGAAAGAAGGAAGGAGAGAAAAGAAAACACAATATGCGTGTGTCTAATAAAGGAGTGGGGAAGGGGAAATGAAAGAACAGAGAAAACTAGGATGTGATAGAGCCAGACTGAGACTTTCTAATTGAGAATGTATTCAACAAAACCCTGGGGTAAAGTAGCCGGCTCCCTTTTTAGTAGATACCTCCTGTCTGTTCCTGGAACGCATCAATCATGTCTTCCTCCTCCACTTCCAACTATGCAGGTGTGTCTGTGCCGTTGGGTGTAGCTCATCAGACTGGGATCTCATCTACCTCGTTAACAAGCCTGTCATTCACAATAGTTTCCTAGCGGCTTTCATTAGTTTACTAGCGACATTTGCTTCTTCATCTTAAACCGTATCCCAGAGCCATCCGCGCCCACCACCTTCAAATTAATGTGATCCTTCTTCTCAGTCTTGACTCCTTCCTTGGGTTTCTCACCAACCATTTCAAGCGCTGGAGTCACCTCAGCTGCCTCTTCACCAAAGAAGCATCAGGTACACACCCTGTCCTGTTAATCATACAGACCCACGGGAGTGACCTAGAAAAGAGTATTTCGTGTAACTGGGATCAGTAGTCAGATATTTAATCAAGAGCTGGTTCACCTTTCGATCTGAAGAGAACCTGGCATCCCGCACGGGGGATTGGTGGGTCCAGGGATCCTTACGAGCATGCTAACTAGAGATGGCTAGGGATCCTTCTACTGTCCACTGCCTCCTTTGGTCTAGTCTCTCCCCTGGTTTGACTAGACTTTCACGTCTACCACTTTGATAGGAGTTTCGGTTTCTGGATTTTCAGTCTCTCTGTCTGTGTATGTCAGGGGTGAGAGGTAAAGAAAGGAGAAAGAATGGGACCTAAATTTCCTTCATACGTAAGAGCCAAGGATCAGGACTCAGGTGGTTTGGGTCTAAGGTATCTAACTGTATCATCTTGAACAGATGACATGATTGTCCCAGGGCCCCAATGCTCATCTGGCAAAGGGAAAGGAATTCTAAGAATTCTTGTGTGTGCTAAAGGAGGAAATGTGTGCAAAGGCTCAAAGAAAAAAAAACCTCATAACACGGCATGCTTGGTCACTGTCCCAGATTATGCTTCACTCCATCGTGCAGCATGTGCTTTCCCCTTAACGTCAGTTACACCCCGCACTTTAATCATCCATAGCCACCGGTAGTCACGCATGAAGTAAAGTGAGAACCACACACCGTACTCAACACATTCTCTTGGTGGTACCATGTCTTCAAAGTGTCTCCGTTAGAGTTTTTATGGCTGTGAAGAGACACCATGACGATGGCAACTCTTATAAAAGGAAAACATTTCATTGGCGTGGCCCGAGTACAGTTCAGAGGTTCAGTCCATTGTTATCATGGTGGGGAGCATGGCGGCATGCAGGCAGATGTGGTGCTGGAGAGGTAGCTGAGAGTCCGACATCTTGCAGGCAACAGGAAGTCAACTGAGACACTAGGTGCTATCCTGAGCACAGGACACCTCAAAGCCCGCCCACACAGTGACACACTTCCTCCAACAAGGCCATACTCACTCCAATAAAGTCATACTTCCTAATAGTGCCACTCCCTATGAGATTATGGGTACCAATTACATTCAAACCACCACAATGTGTCTCTGTTGAATATTATCAAGCTTATGAATTGCTTATTAGTGATATTAAGGTGAGTTTTATGTCTGTTCATATGAGGAGATCATTTGACATTGATGCAAAAAGCCTTTCTTTCTCCTTATAGTAGAAGTCTGATGTTGTGTCTTCCTGAATTTGGAAAGGATTTTTTTATGCTTTTTACCTTAATATGTGCTTGTAGAAACTTGAATGTTCTCAGAACCTCTATATCATCCCATCCGTCAGTTCCCCTACCTTCTGTGTTCAGGTAATATCTGCATTTCTCCCTTTTGCCTCAAAGAGGAGTTCATCACGTAACTGGTATAGGGACGGAACATGTTCGGCAAACATCTGAGAACATGGAGCTCAGGCTCGGGGGCACCATGAGATAGCAAAGATGTTCACTTCACTCATGAAACATGCCATCCAGATGTTTCTTAGGAAGACCACCATGGCTTCTGGGGGAAAAGCAGCAAAGGCCAGATACCAGGAATAAGTGGGCGAGGACAAGCAGGCCCTTAAGGGTTTTGTTCTTAGAATACTTCAATAAAGGAAAACGCACCGTAATACAAATGAATGCTTTTTTTTTTTTTTTCAAAAGGAAAAAATTATTCTGGAGATCATGAAATTGACCCAGACATTGACCCAAGGACCAGATGCCGAGCTTAGATGGTCATTAGAAAGCTGCTAACAGGCCCAGCTGTTTCCTTGGCTGTTGAAACTCTTAATTTGGCAATGGGGTGTGTACAGGATGTTAAGTTAAAAACACACAATTCCACTTCACCTCCTTCCAGGGGCACTTGCTTATAGTAAGGAGCCTGTGATACACAGGAAAGTGATGTAATTTCGTTTGTTAGTCACACACGTGAAGAGTCCAGATAGACAAGGTCTTTCCTGGTCTGTAGCAATCTCGGAACGTAAGAGATGATTGGAGCTGCCGGGCAGGAGACGCTAACTCAGAATAAATTTGCCTCTCGTTGGACTGATGGAAACTGTTTTCTTCTAAGGATTTCAAGCATTCACATGTGCAAGAACCTGGAAATCTCCTTGAAACCAAAGCATTGGGTTTCTGTTTCTGTTTCTCTCCTTGCCAGATGTTTGTTCCCTTTTGAAAAACTTGTACCCATTGTAACTTAGCACTTGCCTTGTTCACAATGAAATATAACTTCACAATAATGCAGAGTACAGATAATTTTAAGTTTGTACTGGGGCCATAGGGGAAGAAATGACCTTGATATAACATCAAAAATACCAGCTAAGTGGAATTTGTAAAAGCAAGACCACTTTCCCTTAAAAACTTGCAACAATAACATGCTTTAAAAACCAGCAGAACTTCCACACCACCCAGTTATTGCACAAGAAAATTCCATATTTTACCAGAGAGATATTTACACAGCCACATTTATTACCTCCTACTTATAATATCAAGGAGATGGGACGAGCCTAGATGACCGTCAACAGATGAGTGGACAATGAAAATGTGCTACATATACACACTGGGATACTATTCAGTTTTAAAGAAAAATGAAATCATAGTATTTGCAGGAATGTGGAAAGATTTCTAAAGCATAATATTAAGTGAGGTGGCCCAAACTCAGAAGAAAATCACACGTTCTCCCTCATATGCAGCTCCTAGCCTGTAATGCATGTACATGTATGTAAACAGGCGACAGCATGGTTATGTACAGACTAACGTTTAGTCTAACGTTTAGAAAGGAGACCAAGGAAAGATGCTATTAGTTGATAAGGATGGACAGAACGTAGGCAAAAAAAAAAGAATGTGAGTCATGAAAGAGAAATATTTCTATTTAAAATAGCAAATATTTTTAGTAGTTTCAGCTGTCATCATTTTTCTTTTGTGGTAGAGAAGTGAATAAGAATGCAATTGATAATAAAGTAGGAAACCCCAGGTGGTGCTCTGCGGCTTCGGAATGGCCCTTCTGACAACATGGGTGTTCACTGGGATGGACAGTGTTTGGGAGAGGACAAGTGTTTGGGTGCCACTTAATCTAGCTGTTCCATTTTTTATGTCTGAGTTCATTACCATAAAACACCATCAGTAGAGCAAATAGATTTTTCTATGTACTTAGTGATTAAAATGCCCATTTCCTGATGCATATAGAGTACATTAAGAATCAATATACATTATTTTCTTTAAAAAAAAAAAAGCACCTTTTTATTATGTTTTCTGATAAAGCTGGAAAACTGTCCAAACCTTAACAGAACTTGGCGGAGGAAAAGATGGAGTAAGCTTTTTTTCTTTTTAAGAAGTTCTCAGAATGAAGATTTGAAATTGCAAGATTAAATATGAAAACATTAATAAGGCCCATAGAGCAATACTGGAATTAGCTCAGATACATTTTCATTCAAAGTTAATCTCTTTTGGTTAGTTTTAATATTAATATTACCCTAGATTATTGTGCTAAATGATGTTTATTTAAGAAAGAGGCTGATAATTGCAAACCTTTCTTGGTCATCTGCACACTTTTGGTACAGTCACTCTCTCTTAGACCCCAACCATTCACAATTACACAGATAATATGAATATATCCTCTGCCTCTCTGAGGAGTGTTTGGCAGAGTCATGGTGCCTGATGAGCTTATTAAACTATAATCAAGGGAGTGCATACTTTCTTCTGCTCCTGCTAACTAGTGAATTATAGATAGGAGGCAGTTCAGAAACATAAATGATCTATGTCCTTATACAGTATCATCAGGTACGTGGAATCCTAGTTTAGACAGTTACCTCACTATCAGTTTAATCCAATGACATTTAATCCAAATGACTGCATTTATTTTCGTATAAATGCAGTTAAGTCTTTTTTTTTTTTGGAAATGAATGTTCCATATTCCCTCTCACACATATTTATCTGTAGTTATCCAGGCTCCAGTGTTTGTAGATTCTTGTAAATAGTCCCCAAAGAGTGGAAGCTTGGTAGTGTATAAATAGAATCAACATGCCACTTTTTTTTTTTTTTTTTTTTTTTTTGAGACAGCATCTCGCTATGTAGCTCTGGCTGGCCTGAAACTCAAGGAGACCCGCCTGACTTTGCTTCCCAAGTGCCATGGTGGAAGGCGTGTGCCACCTTGCCCAGCCGGGACACTTCTGCTAGACAAATAGGAATAACTCCTCTTTTTTTTCTACATTGCAAGATAATACTTTTGTTCTATTTTTTAAGGGTGGAGTCTGTTTTGAAATTCCCTTTTTCCCTCAGTCAGAAGCTCTTCATTCTAAACCCTTCAATATTTTACATAAAAAAAATCCAACACTTTATGCCATTAAATCAAGCCTCCCCTGTGCACTCCAGCCTGAAATAAGGGCCTCTGAATTCCAGGATCTAAATTCCTTTTTCTGCAGATTGCTTCATTTCCTGACACTTAGGGACCCTGTGGAAACCTCGTCTATGAGTGCCATGCACAATAATGTAGATAATGCAAATAACAACTGTAAGACATACAACCCTCTATTATTCTAGCCAGCTCTATCACCCAGGGGCCGATGGCTGAGCTTGTAGATGATGGAGCCTTTGGGCTCCTTGTTTGCCTTCTTCTTGTGGTGTCTGTCGCTCTTTGGATGTTTCCACTGTTAGCGCCCCCACCAGACGGGGACAGGAACAAGAGGCCAGCTCTGGTACAAGGCATGATGGGAGGAAGCCTGGTAATCGTGGCCCACAGAAGGTTTTCAAGGCATCTCAGTGTCCTAAACACTGGCCTCAGGAAGGGCTGAAGGCAGCCGTGACACCAAAGTACTTGTCCGTTCTCATAATCAATGTGCTTGCACAACTTAGATAGCAAGTTTCTTTTCAGGGCTCTATAGTAAACCCAATGTAAATATTCCCTCAACGTTGATTAGTAGCTGCGCATTACACTCGATCTAAGGCTTTCTGTCCATATTTAAACTCCAACAATTGCACCACCTCTGCTTCTACACTAGATTCGGATTGTGTAATAACAGTTCTTTAAGTTCAGGCAACATGGGATTGTCCTATGATGCTGAAAGGGTTTTATTTGGTTGTTAAAATGTTACAAAGCTTTCGTGCCCTAAGCATGTAATAAATTTAAAGGGGGAAATGTCACAAAGACAACCTTAATCATGTGTCTAAAAGAAGCCCAGGTGATTATTTGTACCGCAGTTTCAATAATTTCGCCCAGAATGCGGAGCTTGAACACATCAATGGTCCACACTGAGATAAGGCTGCTTAAACATGCTTCTGTTCCCTTGTTTGCTTGCTTATCTTTTGTTTGGGTGGGCCATTTAATCCTCAGGGCTCCAATTCAGAGTCTCTGGGATTGTGTGATTTATTTTCCCCCTCCAAACATTTTGCTAATGTATTCTCATGGTACTATGGGTCCAACCTGTGCCGAGTCCTGGGAAGGTCAGGGCCAACAAAGGAAATGGGAGGTGGCTTAGTCTGGGGAATCGGAAAAGCAAACCCATCATTTGGTTTTGTTTGTTTGTTTGTTTGCTTGTTTTTGTTTTTGGAGACAGGGTTTCTCTGTGTAGCCCTGGCTGTAGGACTGGCTCTGTAGCCCAGGCTGGCCTTGAACTCACACAGATCCACCTGCCTCTGCTTCCCAAGTGCTGGGATTAAACATGTGTGCCACCACTGCCCGGCGAAACCCGTAAGTTGAATGGACCTCTCTTTATACATAACGTATGAACTGGTGGATAGCAGTGGGGGCAGTGTTGGGTTACGCCACTGTCATGGCAGGTATGCAGACAGCAGCAAATGTATACTATTTGCTGTGTCAAAATGAGACAAAGTACGTCTAGTTATTATAGGCTTGAAAACACAAGGCGTTAACTGTCAGTGACAAGCTCCATGGAGAAGGAAAGGGGAAACGGGCTAGAATAGTTCCATGTAGACGTCACTTCAACGTAGGTTGGTCTCAGTGTTCCTGCTGTGCTTGTTTGCAGATGAGTTATGTTTAAGAAGTTATGTTTTAAATGACCAGGTCTTAAGGACATTTAATTGTATATGTGAGTATTTCGGAACAGTAATACCCTTTGTATTTAAAAATGAGCTCTTGGAGGGTCAGAGGCATATCGTATTTATCTTCCGACCCGTAGCACCACAGGTGGGAGAAGTAGGCAGAGTCATGAAGAGTTTGGTCTGCCTGGGTTCAGACAACCACTCCATCAAGGCAAGTAACCCATTGTCGCCGGCCCCCAGTTCCACGCATGCAAGACGCGAAGCTTCCTCAGAGGGTTGTTTTGAAGAACCAAGTGAGAAGACGTCCCAAAGCTTTGTTCAACAAGCACGCACACATCACACCGCAGTTCTGGATATTAGTACCGGGCCAGGCCAATGGCAGTGCTTCATTACTATTTAGTGATGAGAACACAGTTTTTCTCGAGCGTATATCGACTTCGTATTATAAAGCAAGCTCTTCAAGTATTTGTTTTCCAGTTGTGCATGTAGACTGGAATTTCATTCTTTGGCTTTTCATTTTCTTTTCAAACCTAATAGCTTGTGTTTTTGTTTTTGTTTTTGTTTTTTTAAGAAATTATACTAAGTTTAAGTGCATAACCTGTAGTCATTAAAACCTAGCCTCCAAACAGTTTCAAATGCTGGTTTATGCCTTGCCACTTAATAAATTGGTGGCACCACCTCCGTTCCATAGGCCCCAAAAGGCTTTTGACTCTTTGTCACTGCCTCCAGCTCTTCTCTCCTGGAAATGGTATTCTGCCTTCGAAAGTAAATTTGGGCACAGTCCCCGGAAAGCACTTTTTAACCCAATTTTGGGTCGTTCCCCCAAATAGAAAAGCTCAGTGTTGGGTTACCCCTTAGAAAAGAGTTTTCCATGGTAGTTCCTGGTGTTGTTGACAGAAATGCATTCGAGCGCCCTCTTTGTGTTCCATTGCCTCGCCCTTACATTTTAGAACTAGCCTGAAAATAAAGAAAAGGGGAGATCAGTTAATAAAGCTTTTTTTTTCTTTTTCCATCTTCCATGGGCATCTTGCCGCATTTACAATGGCATAAGAAGGCACTGGGAGTATTACCAGGGCTTCATGGGGAGGCAGTTGAACCTAGACAGCGTTTGTTACTTACTAATACCCTTTCAGTGTGAGCCTGTGTGTGCGGGCGCGCGCAAGTGTGCTTGTGCGTGTGCGTGTGCGTGTGCGTGTGCGTGTGTGTGTGCGTGTGCGTGTGCGTGTGTGTGTGTGTGTGTGTGTGCACTTTAAAATGTATGACGGAATCACTCTGTTTAGGGCCTTATGCATTGCATTCTGTGTAGATAATGGGTGAGCTGCATAAAACCGTGTCAAATTCCTGGTTTTATAAACAACAAAAGGGTAAGTTTGTCTAATAATCTGCTTGACTATTGAATCATTAATTTGGATAGAGATCAGCTGGGACTATTCTTAAAAGCTAACACCTCCAGGGATGATAAGCAGATATGACTAGTGTCCTCCTGCATTGTAGAAAGTTCTTAGGGGTTCTTAGTATGTAGAGAACTAGTTCATGCTATGCTCATTGTCTCATAGTGTTTTCTGGTACCTATGATAAAACAAATAAATTTGTACATTGTTGGGTTAATAGAAAGCTCAATGCACACAGGTTGTATAGACTGAGAAGGTTACATCCATAGTCACAAGTGAAGAATTCTTTTGTGGCTATCTTACTTATAGTTTCTATTGCTGTGATTAGAAACATTATGACCAAAATCAACTTGTGGAGGAGAGGGTTTTTTCATCTTACAGCTTGGCATCCATCATTCAGGGAAGTCAGGGCAGGAACCTGGAGTCAGGAACAGAAGCAGAGGCCATGGAAAGTGATGCTTACTGGCTTGCTCCTCATGGCTTGCTCAGCCTGCTTTCTTATACCATCCAGGACCATGCCCAGGGGTGGCACCATTCACAGTGAGTTAGGCTCTCCCATATCAGTCACTAAGAAAACGCCCCACAGGCTTACACGTAGGTCAATCTAGTAGGAGCATTTTCTTAGTATAGGTTCAGTCTTTTCAGATAACTTTGGCTTCTGTCAAGTTGATGATGGATGGATGGATGATGGACAGATAGATAGGTAGATAGATAGATAGATGGATAGATAGATAGATAGATAGATAGATAGATCAGAACAGTGGCTAAAACTGATTTTTTTTTAACCAGGAATTATTATGTCATATGTTTAGAATTATAATTCACTATCCCAGCAAGTAAATATATCACAGTAAACACTGAGATCCTCCTTTGAGAAGCTGATGTTTAAAAATACTCATGAAGCAAACACAAATTTTCAACATTTGTGAAATTGTAGGAGTTTTGTGGCTTTTTTAAAAAAAAATTTTGAGTCAAATACCTTCAAGCCTAAGAAAGTTTTTATATTACTTTCGGTCATGAGATTATCATTGTAAGGAAATAGCAATGTGTGCCTGAAAATGCCACCTAGAAATAAGATTTCATGAATGTCCCAACACAAGGTATACAAGTCTAACTGTCTTTCTGTACAGTTACCCTAAATGCTCTTTATATGGGTTTTAGCCCATTTCTAGCAATTTCATTTGTAATGTTCTTTTTTCCAAATAAACCATCCTGTTGAGAGTAGGGAAAATTATATATTGTTGGAGTGTGTGTGTGTGTGTGTGTGTGTGTGTGTGTGTGTGCACGTGTGTGTGTGCGCACGCATGTGTGTGTGTGTCCAAGCATGGGTGCCGTGGCACACATATGGTGATCAGCAGATAATTTCGTGGAGTCAGTTGCCTCTTTATGTCGGCTCCAGGGATCAAACTCAGGTTACCAGGGCTTGTGCATGAAGCATCTCCATCCAGCAAGCCATATTGCTGACCCCAACCAAGAGTACATTCTTTTTGTAAATCTTAGCCGATCTGCAGTTGAGTCTGAACCCTTTCATTTGCTAACCTTAGGCTGCTGTCACATTTCTGAACCTAAGTTTCTTCTTCTGGGACGTGAAATTGTTGAAACCTTTGTAATTTTAGCTAACGTGCCTACTTACCACGGGATGCTCAAGACGGTATTGCGTGCGCCATTATTATTAAAAACTGTGGGTACGCATTGAGTCAGTTTTCCCTTTTCCATCACGTTCCAGGCATTTCTAAGTTTCATTTTTCTAATTTGCTGATGTGGTTCTCAAGTAAGCTAGATGGAACACTGTATTTGAAATGAAAATGTTATCTGCCTGGCTTTTACTGAACGAGTTTCTGGCTTTCTGATTTGGATAGGTTACTTAACGTCCTACCTGCTCACTTCTTATGTGGGGTAACAACAATTGCTCCTTCTGTGTCGTTCTGTGTGGGTTGTGATCAGAATAAGGTAAGAAGGAAATTTATAGTTCACGGAGCACACACAATCATGAAGAGACGGCAGTAAGTCTCAGCAATGAAAGCAATGTTTGACAGCAGGAGAGTGGACTTGGTCTTGTCACACATGTCCGTTTTAAAACTTTGCTCACCATCCTCAGCCTCTCCCTCGTCTTCCACAGAAATTATTTGTTTTATGTGTATGAGTGTTTTTGCCTGTACTCGCACACACAGTGCACCACTTATGAGCCCGGTACCCACAGGAGCCAGAAGAAGGGCATCCCCTGAAGCTGGAGTTGTGAGCTGCCATGTGGGTGCTGGGAATCCCTGCAAGAGCAGCCAGTGCTCTTAACTGCCCAACCACCTCTCTAGCCCCTTCCACTGACGTTGTGGGGGGTTAGCTCTGTTTCCATTTCCAGCTTCTTTTGTTGTCGGAAGGTTAAAGTTCCACCACTGAAGGTGTTATTTGTGTGTGGAGTTGGGTAATACTTAGAAAGAGCCAAATGATGTAAGTGGAAATAAAGAGGTACAGAGATGAGAGATGGGCGTGCAAAGGAAGGCTTGTAGAACTTTACCTCCTGAGATAGTAACTGTCAAGTTCCAACAGAGCATGTGGTTAAAACACAGCTGAAGGAGGAGGAAATTTTGCTTGGTCCACTAAAGGATTTTTAGAGTGAAAGCAAGCTACCAGACAGTGGTGGGGACCCCAGACAGGAGAGGATACAGCCAAGTCTACAGAGATATACTTTAAGTGGGATGGTTGGGAAGGAAGGTTGATATGCCATCCAGAAGACCAGTGATAAAGATGAATGGATTAAAATTGGGGAGAAAGGAAATGAGAGTAAACATTCTAATGCTGGAGGAATATTTATACACACTGTTGCTTTCATATTTTAAATCTATTAAATATACAGCCAGGGTTCACAAAACAAGTCTTTCCTCTATATTTATTTATATATATATTTTGGTTTTGTTTTTCAACTCAGTTTTGTCTCACATTAACTACATAGAATTTGGTCCATTGTCTCTGCAAATTGCTTTGCAAGCTCCAGTAATCTAGCGGAACCAGCTCTCTTGGGGCAGCTGTCCTTAAGAAAATCACAGGGACTCTTTCCCGGTTGCCCATGACCTTAGCCATGGAATCATTGAATTGTTTCTGGCCTCTCAAGCCAGTGATTCGGAGCAGGCAGGGTGGTAGGGTGATGTTATGTCTGGGGCCTGAGCCTGTATCCTCACCACACATGGGGCCCACCCTTCCTGGTCTGAGACGCTCAATGCTCAGTGCTTGGCACATCATGAACACTCAATAAATTGAGTTGTTTTTCTGTCTCTTTGGGGAGCTGAGGTAGAAACATTCAAATCCGAGAACGCCCCCAGAGCCGCAGGTTCCCTAGCTGAAGTTCATGGAGAGAGCTGGGGCAAACGTGAGCGGGTGCAGTTCCAGCTGGTCAACCTGGGAGGGAGGTCATCGCCCTGGCTGCATAGCTGGGCTCACTAAGCTTCTTGGACTTACAGATCCTAATAAGATTTCTGTCCCGATGCATGAGTTTTAACTTAATGCAGCCTTTTCTAAATGATGCGCAATGTCAGCGCAGCTGAAAACACTTCTGTGAGGAATAGGTGATAGGTGTCACTTCTGAGACATCCTGTGTTTTGCTGTATTGTTTGTATTTTATCCATCTCCATCCCGCCCGCCACCCCCAAAGGCCAGTCTAAAAGCGCTCTACATTCCTCCAGGTTCCCAGACAAGGGACATTGAGTTAGAGGAGAAACTTGTGATAGCCTTACTTGTTTCTATTTGTTAAACCAAAATGGCCTTCTTGCCCTCCCTTCCTCCTTCTCTCTGTACTCCCAGATCCAGCTGGATTATCCTGGTCTTCCTGAGATGCCGGGAGACTCACATGCAGTTATAAGAAGTGCCTTGGAAACGTTGTCCAGTTCCCCCAACACTGGTGGCTTTTCCCCCCCTCTCTCTTATTTTTCTTTGCAGCTCCGGGGATCATCCCAAAGCCTCAACTACTGAACAATGCCCTGGCCCATATAAACTGTAGTTACACTCTCTCAACTAGGATTTGGCTGTTAACCAAACTCACGATCACGTTCCAGGTTCCGAGTTTTCCGTGTAATTATTTGTGTGTGTCTGCGTACAGATTACGTTGTAACCAATTTTTATCGCATGTTCAGAAACCTATTATCAGAGAAGCATTGTCTTTTAAGACAGTTGCTTGAGAATTTTCAGCTTATCCCATAATGACAGACGTGGGGAGATACGTCATGTCTTCTAAATATACTAGAGCATTGCCTGGCTGTAGGCGCACTGGCAGAGAGATTCTGGCCTATGTTTCCTACCTGGGGCTGTATGGCTACTCCTTCAGATTCCCTTGTTGTGAATAGCTGGCTAGCCCAAGCAGAAGCAGAGGCGGGCTTGGCATTCCGCTCCTGACTTGCCGGGAGTAACCTGTACTTTACTGCCTTAAGAGTTCTGCCAGTGCGAGAGGCTAAGAAGGGGGGCTAACCTAGGGGTGTCACACACCTGCCTCTCCTGAGGTCACACACACCGTTCCTAGTCGAGTACCTGTCTGACTTTTGGGATATGTTCACATTATGTCCCCAGGGTCCTGAAGTTGTGGGTAAAAAACCTTTATTCCTCTTCATAAACACAGGCTGGGGGATAGCTCTATGGTTAAGCATGTGCATTGCATGCACAGAGCCTTGGGTTTGACTGCCAGCATTGAAAACCAAACAAATAACCAGTACATAAATAAATGAGCAAAAATTGAACCAGGATTTATTTGTTTCACATTGATTTTATTTTTTTTTTTATTTTTATTTTTTGGTTTTTCGAGACAGGGTTTCTCTGGGTAGTTTTGGTGCCTGTCCTGGATCTCACTCTGTAGACCAGGCTGGCCTCGAACTCACAGAGATCTGCCTGCCTCTGCCTCCTGAGTGCTGGGATTAAAGGCGTGCGCCACCACCGCCCGGCCAGTGTCACATTGATTTTATATGTCCACAAAAGCAGATATTCACTGGGCAAACAGTCCTGTTAATCATTCTTTGGTTATTTGTCGCAGTCTCTAGTATGGACTGCAGTAGAACCTTGTCACTTTGACGCCACCAGGAATACCAACGCTAGATATGGGTACCACAGCAGTCGGTCCTCCAGCTAAAATAAAGACATAAATAAATAATGAAGAAAGAAATGGCAAGCATCTTTTTTAAACATAAACACATGTATGCATGCATCTTTCTGTGTGCACGTGTGCACACACACACACACAGACATACACACACACACTCACACGCACGCACACACTCTCACACACATACACAGTAAAAGCCATAGCAAAACCTGGTAAAGGTCAGTTTCTGACTCAGTGTTTATGTATCTCCAATCTAAGAAAAAGGCTTCACAAATAGCTCAAAGTCGTAACATTCCCGGTTGAGAATGGCCAAGGCCTGCTACATTCTACTGGTGGTGCCTGGGATCTGAGCAGTTAGAAAGCTAGAGGAACATAATGCCCAGTGAACCAAGTCTAAATTTGATTACTACGGGAGCCTCTTAGAGGATATACTGTTGTATTTGGATCCAACGCCCTATTGGAGCCCAGGTCCCTGCTCTATGGTATCCTACAAGAGTCATTTCCTGTCTTTGAGCTAATGCTTTTCCATAGTGGCACTTCAAAAGAAAATATTTCTTGATTACAAGTGATGTTCTATTTTATTTATTATTTATTTATTTATTTATTTTTAATTTATTTTTTTATTTTTATTTTATTTATTTTTTTTTTGGTTTTCATCTTACTTAAATAAAAGCTCACTTTTAAAGTAACCAGAGACATTTTCAGAGAATCTTAGAAGTGGGGGGGGGGGGCGGGGCGGGGGCGGGGTGGGTAGAAAACATTTTAAAGAACAAAAATTATGAGACTGCCGGAAGAGAATGCTACTATTTCCACAGCGGGCTTCATTGTCCTTACCTCACTCACATTAATGTGTGCAGATTGCTGGTGTGGACACGGCAGATAGGAGACACAGCTGTGTTCCTGTGTCCTGCTGTCTGTCACCGAGGCCACACGGTGCCAAAACTCGAGCTGTGAAAGCATTAAAGTGCCGTCCTGTTGGTGCTCAACCTCCCCAAACAGGAGTCTGGATTTGCTCTGTCGCGGATGGAGTCCCAGGCTTTCATGTTCCCGCAGGTGACAAAGTGAAGTCAGGGAGTAATTACGCGTCCAGCTCCAGGTCACGAGCCTCATTACCCCGACAGGAACTAGGCTTCCTGACTCCCCATCCTTTGCTTTCCCCGTTAAGGAACGGCTTCGCCTTGCTGGCTTGGCTTTCCCCCGGTTTTCCATGTGTAATGTCGGCCCTGCTTCTTCCTTCCCCTGGGTCCTGTATTAGGTTTTCTGAGGGTGGATGTAACACAGTACCACACGCCTGGGTGCCTTCGCACAATAGAAACTTACTCTCTCACATTTCTGGGAAGTGGAAATTGTACATCTGGGGTGTTTTGTAGGGTCACGCTGCTCTCCCAGAAGCCAGTCTGGCACAATCTCTCCTCTGTCTCTGTGTGTGCCTCTCTCTCTTTTTCTCTCTGTCTGTTTCTCTCTCTCTCTCTCTCTCTCTCTCACCTGGCCACACAGGCTGGCTTTGAACTGGCAACGATCCTCCTACTGAGCCGTCCAAGTGCTGGGATTACGGGTATGAGCCGGCATACTCTAGAGTCTAGGTGAGAATCATTTCTGTGCCTTTTCCTTAGCTTTTGGTGTCCTGCATCATCACGGATGTTTCCTGGCTTCTAGACACACCACGCTCCAATATGCCTTTGGGGCCACATGATATCCTTCAGGCATGTGTCTGGAGGTCTCTGCTCTTTTGAGGACGAGGACGTCAGGCTATATTGGAGTAGGGGCCCCCGCTAATAACCCCCATCTTAACTTGATTCTGTATACAAAGACCCTACTTCCCAATAATCCTTCACTCCTGTAGATGCAAGGTGGGTTAGAACTTCATCAACTCTCTTTAGGGGTGCAACTTAACCTGTAACAGGCCTCCTTAACTTCAAGCTTGTTTTAGAATAAGGCAGGTATTTATAGCAAGAGAGGAGGATGGACATGGGGTTTCATTAAATCCGAAGCATCATAGCCAACATTTGTAGTTTGTTATAAGAACACATTGGAAAGATTTATAGGCTGTTTGGGGTGTGATTTTTGGATAAATTCCTTCCTTTGAACCATTTGTTGGGCCCAGTGTTTTAAAAGTTGGGGACAAATAGACTTGAAAGCGTCTAATCTTCATTTTCAATGTAGCTCGTAAGCGTGCACATTTTAAAGAAGACAGCTAAGTGCGGTAGTGTGGAGCGCCAGGAGTGTAGACTGAGTCCCAGCCTCCTTCCTCACCTGTTTGCAACGTGCTAAGCCTCTGGTTGGACAAACGGCAGAACTTCAGGGGGTGGTGGTGGTGGGTGTTGTTTGCTTGCTTCTGTAGCCAGAAAGTCTAGAACAAAATGTTTGCGTGAAATGTTTAATGGTGGAGGCCTACAAATTTTAATAAACATGAAAAATAAGGGAAATCCTACCTACCCAACCGTGTACCTTCCCTCAGACTTCACCGGTTGCACACAATTCTTGGTCTTCCTACTTGTTCTCTTTAATAGCATTTGGTTAGTTTAGGGAGAAGTATATATATATATATATATATATATATATATATATATATTATATAATATATAATATATATATGTATATATAAAGCCTTAGTTTGTATCTTTTAAAAATATTCTAAAACTATGTAGTAGGAATAAATCGTCTCGTCTTCCCCTCCACCCCCCACTAACTTTTATATATGGGATTCCAATCTCCCTTTAAATTAATGGTTTAGCTTCAACCATACCCTTCCCATGAGGCTACTCCCCACTTCCTATAATCTTCCAGACCTAGGAGCACACAATTTCCCCCTCTGTTGTGTTGATAATTACGTGCGCTGTGCTCAGTGGTGGCCTATTAACTCCCATGCATACCATGCTCTTGCAAAATCGCCTCAAATTTCCATACACTGGAACTGTGAGAATTTTCTGTAATGGTGCTTTAGCAATAATGATGGAGGTGCAGGCATTTCCTGGGGATTAGTGACCAGCTGGGAGGAACCAGTGGCCCTGGGCTCTGCCTCCAGCCAGCCATTAATTCCAAGGAAATGTCTTTGGCTGAGGTCGTTATTGCTATTATAAGCTTAAAATGGAAAAACATAACAGACATATGAGTTATTTTTATGGTTTGATGCCGTTTCCAATAGTATGTACCAGTTCAAGAAACCGAATGTGTATGCGTACAAGTGTAGGTCAGGTCATTTGATTCATCCCCCAGTAATCTATATGTTTTATGAATGATTTTATGGTTCTCAGCCATACTTTCCCAGAGAGGGAGGGAGGGAGAGAGAGAGAGAGAGAGAGAGAGAGAGAGAGAGAGAGAGAGAGAGAAAGCAAACAGTTTAGTTTGGTAATTCCTACCTTGGTCTGAGTCTTGCAAGTATCATACTCAGTGAGATATTTATACTCAGGTTTCATGTATAGCCTTAAGGGAATAAGACATTATTTTCTGTTTGTTTTAGTTTTTGTTTATTTATTTGTTTTTGTAGTGGTTATTTTTCTAATGAAAAGGGAAAGACAACACTCCCCTTACCCCCCATAATGATCTTGCTGGGCCTCTTCAATCTTTCTCTGGTGTTTAACAAGCATCCTTATGCTTATATCTTTACATATTGAATCCAGGAGAGAGTGATACACAGCTCAGTAATTCAACATTTCAGGGGTTTTAAAAAGTATGTTACATGTTGCAATAAGGGGGAGCCTTTAACACAAAGCCACCTGAAGACCAAATCAGAGTCAGGATGTTGTCCCCCTGTGTTCCTCCCCAATTCTTGGAAGCTTGCTCTGTGTTTCTGCCTTAATTAATCATCATGCTGTGTTATTTTTGATCTAGATTATTAAAAGCCTCTCTAGAAACATTTTGTTGAGTTCATAAGAGTGAAGATGTTGATCATCCCAGAATGTTGGCACCCCTGATCTTGGGAAGAAATGCAAATGGTGTGACGCTGGGGACCATTTTAAACCTCTCATCAGCAAGTGGCTCCACATGTACCAAGCAGCAGCTGCAGGCTGGACTTCTTGGAGTACTTAAAAAAAAAAAAATCACAGGACACAGGTTGCACTCAGAGAAATAGGAGGGAAGCGAAGACATTGTCCAGCTCAGCCTTGAAGGCCCTGTCCCCCTCTCCTCCCCCATCAGCCTCAGCTCTATGCACCTGTTAGTAGCCCCAGTTCACTACAAAACCCCTTCCAATGTGAGTGGGTAAACGGTGTTCTCAGTTCGTCTACAAACAGTTCTGACTTCCTAGTCAGAGGTGGGCAGTCCCTCAGAAGGAGCAGGAGTGCACATTTACTTGCTCAGAGCACTACGTTTTCTCTTGTAATGATCCTTTTGGAACATGTTTGATGCCCCTTACCATAAGCTCCTTGCAGTGTGTGTGTGTGTGTGTGTGTGTGTGTGTGTGTGTGTGTGTGTGTGCATATGTGTGTGTTTAATATCGAAGGTGGTATTACATGTTAGTTCTTTCACACACATTGAATGGAGAAGAAAAAAGTATGTGCTGGGCTACCAAGACCTCACAAAATGACTTCTTAAAAACGACGTGACGGAAAGTCTTAAAGATGTACTTCCGCAGCGTTAATGTCATTAATTGCGGTACCCAGAGGAGTGACTGCTGTGGCTGGGCTCTTGGCTCTGACACTCAGAGGCATAAATATAAGTGACGTTAGTGCTGCTAATGTCTTCAGTGAGATGACAAAACAGGAAGTTGGGGAAAATGTTGAGAGAGAGAGAGAGAGAGAGAGAGAGAGGTTTGCTCATTTGGCTTTGCTCAAGGGCACAGGCTTAAGATGAAGTTGTAGAGTACGGGTCGTGGTAACATGGCGGCAGGTGCTTCAGCAGAACTGGAAGGAGATGAGGAGGAGATGTGTCCCTCCGACGACATTTCATTAGTCAGTTATTGAGAAGTGGGAGAGGAACATTTAAAGAAAGATATTTGATGGTCATGGTGTACAGAGCAGAACGCCCATCTGGCAAATCTTGTACGTGAGTACATTTCTTATATTTTGTTCATTTGCCCTATGTATGCTGCTTGCCATGAAAATGCATTTCTTTCTTTTCCAAAACACTGTATTTGGCATCCAGTTATCTCTGTGTCATCCATGTATATGCCCACCTACATGATTTAAGCAGCTTGTGTATCTGCGGTCATTTTCAATGTTTATTTTATGTGTATGGGTGTTTTATCTCTGTACCATATGTGTGCCTGCCAGAAGAGGGTGTCAAAAGCTCTGGGACTGGCATTACAGGCGGCTGTGAGCCAGCCTGTGGTTGCTGGGAATTGAACCCGGGTCCTCTGAAAGAACAGCAAGTGCTCTTATCTTAACCCAAGGCTGGTAAACAAAATCTTAAAGAATAAGTTCAATAAAGAAATATGTGACTTTTTTCTGAATGAACTATACTTTAAAAACTAACATGCCAATGTATTTTTTTTTTAAAGATCAGTTTATACACAGGCATTTCCTATTTCCACAACATGACTTCAAAATTTAAAGGTTATTAACAAGAACAACCAAAACACATCGAGTGTATTTACATGTTCTCCAAATCTTGCAGCGAACATGCAAACTATGTTGCAAAAGGAAAAAGCAGACATTTCTGAAATTACATTAAAATACTATTTAAAAATATGTATGGCATAAGTTAATAGGGTGTGTATACAGAGGAAGTTAGCTGCTAGAAATTACTTCTGTTCTAGAAGGTTAAAAAATAAGGAGAACATCTGTACTCAAAATATGGTTCCAATATTAACACCTAGCAAGTGCCCATGCCCTCAACTAAGGGGAAAAAAATTTCTGCAGAAGAAGAATAGAAGTGGAATGTTGGGGTAGAGGCGATGCTCGCGTCCCCAGCTACATATACCTGGGGTTTAGGAACTGAGCTGGAGAGTTACAAACCGGGAGCCACTGGAGGAAGAGCCAAAGCTTTTGGCTGTGGGTAGAGATCCCAAGAGAAAGCTGAAAACAAAAGCGAGTGTAGACAGTTGAGGGGGGGAAGGGACCAGGAACCGCTGCATGCAGAGGAGATTACCAAGCTGGCCAGCTGCTGCTGAGGACCCTCATCTTTCCCAGCTACCTCCTCGTCTGTGCCCTCTCCTCACTCACGCTCAGCGCATGACTGTTGGCTTTGGTTCTTACTTTCGTCAGCCCCCCAGACCAGGCTCTCTGTTGAGGTACATCCAATGAATCCGCAACCCGGTTGAGCAGGCAAATGAACCTGGAGAGGGTCCTGTAGGGGCCAGATCATTAAAGGCACACTTAGTGACATCCCATTCACCATCTGGAAAAGATAAAGTTTTGTTGTGCAATTATCTTTATGGGACGGCGCGTTTCTGTTGGTTTACTAACGTCATTAAGCCCAAACAGGGCACAAGTGTAAGCTCTGGTCTCCGAAGTCGCCTGCCCGCACCTTCCTCCTTACAGTATGGACTGAACATTTGTAAAGAGGAGTAACATGCGCAGAGTGTGTTTAAACTAACTGCTTTGTCTTCAGGGGTCATTAGATTGCAAAGATTAATGTGTGTGTGTGTGTATACATATACACATATATGTATATATATATGTGTGTATATATACATACACACACGTATATATATATATATATAAAATCACTGCAACTTCCTTTGCATGGATCAGATGTTGAGAAAAATAAGTTGTAAGTTGGGATTCATTCAGAAGAAATGACCGGGGAGGTTTTCACATGAATAGGTAAAGATTAGGACCATGAGGCTCTGTACCCTGCCCATCTCCTTGACTTCCGGGAGGACCCTCTTGTCAGGCTGCTATAGTGTGACTTCTACTCTGAGCAGGCAGTGTGGGTTTTTTTTAAAAAAACCTTTTGTAAACTGTATTATTTCCTTTAAAGATTTATTCATTTATATATGCGGGTGCTTTTGTCTGCATGTACATCTGCACACCAGGAGGGACCATTGGATCCGTGAAACTACAGTTATACACTTAGAGACAGTTGTGAGTCACCACGTGGGTGCTGAGACTTGAACTCAGAACCTTGGGAAGAACAGTCAGTGCTCTTAACCACTGAGCCATCTCTCCAGCCCAAAATGTAGCGTTTCTAGTTGAGTTCGTTTGCCACGGATATGACACTTGTGCCTAATTTTAGCTAAAGCAGTTTTGGCAATCTAGCAAAAACAATCGATTCTGCAAAATGACTTGCAGAAGAAAAACCTTTGCTTCTCTAGATGAGACACAGGCTGTGCAAATGCACCCAAAGAAAGAAATCGTTTCCCACAGTACGGCTCTGCCATTTCAGAGCACTTCTAGAATATCGTACGTGTGCCGTAAACATTTATGACCATATTTAGGTCCCAGCAGCATGAGGGATTTTGTGCTAGCCGTGGTTGATGAGTCCCCCAAATAGGAATCCTTTATGTCTGAGGTATCCATAGTAACTAAGTAGGCCCTATTTCCATTGTACTTATTAGCTTCCAACCTGCTAACCAGGCTTAGGCACTGTGGGCTCCAGGACTCCTAATTCATATAACACCCCGGAGAGTAGGTAAGTGCCTTTCAGAAAAAGCAGACTTAAGTAAGGGGTTTTAAGAGATTTGCAGAATGCCACATAGCAGCCAAGACAGTAATGTTCGGTCCAACTGTCAATTTAATTGAGTAGTGTTGTGCAGACAAGATCACACGGAGAGAAACAGAATTACGAGTGTTAAGATAATGGTGGGGTTTTGGTGGTTTGCTTGGTTTTGTGCCTTTTCGAGTTCTTCTACTATCAACACTGTTGATTTGCTCTTTTATAAAATAGTGCACGTTCACCGTTTGCTTTTGGCAAGCAAATGCCAGCTTTGTTATCCAGGTCCTTGCTTTTTCTTTCTTTTTTGGTGTTTGAGACAGGGTTTCTCTGCGTAGCCCTGGCTGTCCTGGAGCTCGCGATATAGACCAGCCTGGCCTCCAACTCACAGAGATCCTCCTGCCTCTGGTCCCCAAGTGCTGGGATTAAAAGCGTGCGCCACCACTGCCCTGCATCTTGCTTTTTCTTAACCCAGGGAAATGTTCAACAGAGTAGAGAATGGTTTGAATTCATGACTAGCATTAACATTGCAGTGTGACTATAATCCTCTTTCTCCAAGAACATCTTACAAAATGACTTTTGGGCTTTCATTCAGCGTTTGTGGTAGGCTTGGCTTTGGGTTCTACTGCAGTCATAACAAATGGCACCATGAAAGCATATCATCTATATTTCTTAATCCTATTTACCCGTGACTAGAAATGTCTTGATATCTTTTATCCACATTAGCTCATTTGCACATTAATACGTTTGTGATAACATGAGAATGAACTTCTTACACCATAGGTAAAGTGCTCTAATAGTTAAGCATATATATACTAAAAATCACCTGAGGATATGCTGTGGGTATCTTCAGAGTTGGAGAAAAAAGAGACCTGGTCCATTATATCTGTTCTGTTCAAATTTAAATTTGAAATTTAAAAATGAAATAATTATAATCTTCCCCTGCTCCTCCCACCTCGCGGTCTTCACCACAAACGTTAGACAGTGTTCAGAGTCCTCATTAGTGCAATCAGCCATGCTTCTTAGTAGAGATAACTTGTGAAGGAGATCGCAAGTGCCTCACAGAGATGCAGCCAATGTGTATCAATGGGCTTTGTGTGCTCTCATCCAACTGGACACTAACTGTTCCTCTGGAGAGCAGAAAAGGTGGGCAAGAGAATGGGAGAAAAGAAATGAGTTGTGGTTGGGCCTCTGGTTTCTAAATGCTGCAGAACAGAGAGAAAACCGTTTGCATGGGGGAGGGGAGAAAAAGCAGAAAGCGAACACAAGACCCCTCAGCTGAATTAGCTCACCGGCTCATGCCATGATTGGCTTCACACTGCCGCTACCCGTTCAGGGTCTGCCCTTCTCGTTCATTGGTATTTCTGAATGTAGCCAATGGTATGGACCTGGCCTGTTTCTGTGATGAGCAGAGGTGAAACCCACTGTGGCGCCGAGTTCTCTTCTCACGATTGCTCAGTCGAGAGCATCTTGTGCTTTTGGATAGACACAGGGGCAGCCTGACATCCACCTGCCTCGTCAGGAAAGGGAGCTTCAGTCTTCGAGGGAGAGAGTCGGGAGCCAGCATGCTTGGAGTGGCATCTGAGCAGGGGTTGTCAGAATTGGCCGACAAGACTTCCCTCAGCAAGTGTTTATAGTGTTTGAGCTACAGAAGGAATGAGTGTACAAAGACATGAAGGACCGAGAAGGCGGAAACCCTGTCCTCATGATACCGACAAACCAGTTGGACCGAGCACACACAAGTCACCCAAAGCGCACTGCTGCCAAGCTCAGAGAGTGTAAAAGTGGAGGATATGAGTCTGGTGGGGACACAGAGTCGAGGCAAGAGCTGCTATTAGTTGGCGCTGTAAAGATGGCTAGAGAGCAAGAAGTTTGGGTAGGGTTCTGGAGAAAAATTAAAAGAAGATGTGAATCCATATACCTCAGGTTTCACACGTAAGACAAAAGAGCCCTTCAAGAGCTAACACATGGTCTCACTGGGTCGTATGTTCCTGCGATGCCCCCTTTGCTTGTCAGGCTGCCCGCAGCAGAACTCAGCAAGAGCGGGAATGGCTAGACTTGGGTACCACGTTGCTAAAAAGACAAAACTTTGGTTCCCAAATCTGCCACCAACCTTGGCACCAAATGAGAACAGGTATCAGAAACACCGTGTAAATGTGTCTCTTTGGTTCCCCGATGTTCCCCCTTTTAAAGCCCTTTTGTCTTCCTACATTGCTCATAAAGGAATCTGCGCACCTGAGGAGGGACAGACACCCAGTGACCTCCTGTAGCTGGCCCCACGAAAAGTGGGGGGGGGGGGGAAATCTGCTGAGTGCTACTGGGAATGCAAGGCTGGCTCTCTTGTGCCGGTGAAGTCCTGGGGGAGAAAGCAGCGGGTATGTTGCTGCCTTTTGGGAGCCTGGAGCCTCCCTTTTCACGGGGAGTGCAGATAAGTGCCTGGTCTTGCAGTATCATGTTTCTGACTCCTTTGTTCCGCCCTTCAGATTTAAAAAAAAAAAAATGCTGATTTCACTCGTCCTTCGAGTTCAGAACATGTCAAAGAGCTTCTCTAAATGGTAGGTGGTTTTGCAGAGCCCAAGGAGAAAGAAAGCCCTCATTCTGGCGACTGTCCAAGGAAGATCGAGAGGGGTCAGGTTACTTCCCAGCAGTGTCTGAACTTGAAACAGGAAAGAGGGAACTGAGGTGATGAGTTACGCCCTTTGGGCCCAAGGACCGTTTACCTCAGAGGTAGAGAAAAGGAGAAATGAGAGTTTATTTTTCTAGATACTATACCTACAGATCATAGCTGTCTTCTCCATAGTTCTTGTCCAGTTCCGGACATCTCAAAGGAGAGTTAAGGAATCAACTACGAGATGTCAGAATAACCCAGAGCGTGTCTATTTCTACCAAACGCTTTCTCTGAAATCCCCACTGGATTCAATGAGAATGCTCATATCAGTTTTAGTTAAGTTGTTAGTTCAGTGGTGTCTGAACTGGTTGGTAATCCTTCATGGGTAATTAATTCTGTTATGTTTGGTTTTCATTTTCAAGTAAAAAAAAAAAAATTACCATTTTACCTAGGCTGGCCTTGAACTTGTAATCACTCAGACTTTGACTTCCAATGCTGAGTTTATAGGTATGACCATCACACATGGCTGTTGGTTTTATATATATAATATATATGTATATATATGTGTGTGTATGTATGTGTATGTGTATATGTATATATATATATATATATATATATATATACTTATGTTCTTGATAAGATAATAGATGGAAACTAAATTAAGAATTGTGACGAAATATAGACAATGTCATGAACCCCATGCACTTCAAGTTGCCAGCACACTACACCAGAGTGAGGCTAATGAGATGCCATTATTTTTTTGTACTGTATGCTGTAAGAGACTGGCATTCCTAACCTGCTACTTGGTGACTGAGGCAAACACTATTTACGAGATAATCAGCTTAGTGAGACTTTAGCTGCAGGCAGTTTTCTAAGGCTCCAACTCATTCAACTCAATGCCAAGTAGGCTGTGGCTGGGTTTTGTGGAAGACAACCTGGGCCACATTAGTGTGGATGTACGTTATCCAGTACAGGGTGATACTATCTCCATCACCATCGCCCTGTACCTTCACAAGCCCAAGTGAGAGTGGAGAGGGAAGGTGGTAGTCACAGACAAATTCAGAAAGAATGGTGGTCATCATGAAGACATGGAAGAACTCCTGTTGATGTATTTCGAGTCCCACCTGCTAGCTGGATGGGTTCTCAGTCTGATCTCATGTCATAGCTGTGTTCACTCTTGCTGTTTGCTGAGGTTAAACACTAGAGAGGGTGTTGCCCATTGGGTCAACCCTTGGAGACTGCAGAATGCCTTCAATTCCCTGGCTCTTCCCCCAAGAAAGACAAAGAGATGGCTGCTCTCTTTCTACATTTATAAAATAATGGTTGAGGGACATAATTTTCACTTCATTCAGGTGTATACCATTTTGAGCATCATTTCAGAGTGTTGGCCATAGACATGGGTCCTATTTAATATTCTCTATTCACAGATACTAAAACCTACCAAAAGCAGTATTAGATTAGTCTAAAAAGTGCTCCTTCAAGACATTTTATTAACAGTTTTATCAAAGAATAAACAGAAGGTAAGCAAATTTCAGCAACTTACACAGATACACAAGCTAGACAGTAATCAAACTGACTTCTGGTCATGGGTGTATAAGCCACCATGGTCCATGATTTTTTTCTAGCATGTAGCCAACTCAACTAGAAAAATCAAGGAAATCTTGTGTTTTAGCCCTTCTCACTCTTAGTTTTAGGATTAAAGCCATTGATTATGCTTTACAAAAAAGACATAGCACTTAATTATTCAACTTATATTTAATAAACGTTTACTGAGCATATCACGTGTGCATGCAGGTCATTGTGAGTTTTGTGCAAACAGATCAAACGTGGCTTTCAGCTGCTTTATAGTTTAGGGGTAAGTCAGTTTCAAGCATCGTGGTCGGCTTTATTAACATTGTCTCACTGTACTATGTAATCCAAGTGAGAGTCATATAAGGTAGTTATTTAATGTATGTGTAAAGATGTAAATCATAAATTGTGATCGATGAGACTCTTTTTAAGCCCTGTAAAACAAGGAAGCCTTTATGCAAAGGATGGTGCTTCAACCAAGCACTGAGGAATGAAAGGGACTTTAATGGGGGCAGCCCGTAGAGAAATTTCATGGAGAAGGCCTTCCATGTCCTGTCAGGGTAGCCCTGAATCAGTGAAGGTGAGCAAGTGTAGGGTGTGTTCAGGCAAGAGCCTCAAGTTGGGTTTGGGTAGTGTGGATGAGGGCTGTAGCATGGGGGGTGGACGTAGACAGTGAGCCACCAAAGTAGGTGATGGCAAGTCGGGAGGGCCAACGGGACATGTGTATGGTGGCCGGGCATGATGGCAAATAAGAAACTTAAAAATTCTAAGCCAGGGAATGACTAATCCCATCTGAATCGGCTTAGGACAGCTGTGAACACAGTGGACTCTCCTCAACCACAGTCTAATGACGCCATTGGCACAACTATTTGCTATACCAATTCTGTGCTCTAGAAGTCAGTTTTGAAAACCCGTGTTTGTGGGCTCAGTGTCATAGACCTGCAGCCCCAACTATTTCGTAAGGTCACGTATGGTTGGTGTATGGAGCCAGTTAGGGCAACATAGCAAGACCCTGTGTTCCCCACCTTCCAAAATACGTGTTTATAATGCATATTTTTGTATTTGCAAATGATTGAAAAAATATAGTAAAAACTAGTGCTTTGTTGTATGAAAATGTTACAAGTTCCTGTATTGACAAAAAAAAAAAAATTTTTCAGGGCAAACCCCCGATTTGTGTGTATTGCTGGTGGCAGCAGCGTGTAGTAGCCATGGCAGAGACCATCCAACTAACAAAGCCTAAAATATTATCTGACAATAGAATGTGTTCCCCAACACCTGCCTTAGTGTCTCTTCTGGGCCCTCTTAATCCATTTAAATGGATTTCTTCCTCTAGTGTGTGGATGGAAAATGAATTTGAGTTCATTAATAGAAGTAAGAGACCTTTGGCTTTGCCTCCAGCTATTATTTTTCCCCCTTCTCTGGAGAATTCTGAATGTTCCAGGTCTAAATTCTCAAAGTTAAAAAGGTAATGAGGTAGAATGTGTTTTCTCCATCACTATCCCCCTCCCCCGTGGGGATTCCAAAAGGATTTTCCTTCAGTTGAGAGGGTGCATTCCTTTTCTAGGCACTTTTAGTTTGTACTCTGGTGGTCAGCTCCACGGAGCTATGTCAAGTGGGCTGCTGGGGTCTGTGAAAATCACCATGGGAACTGTGTCCACGCCCCATCCTCTCTGGAAGGCTCCGGAACAGAGAAACAACCTTTGCTTTTAATGACATACTTAACTTTCCTATGTGAGCTGCTAGTGTCTCCCTGGCCTACCAGTTGCTTTATGGGTATCACAGACTTGTCCTACAGTGCCAGAACATTCCCGAGTTTGCAGGGCTTGGGTATAGCAGGGGGAGTCAGCACACCCTGCTCTCTGTAGATTGAAGGCATCGCGTCATGGCAGGGAATACTCTGCCTCTTGGTGTCTTTCTTCCACTCCTGAGACAACGTGATGCGGGCTTCTCCTCTTCATCCCTTATAGAGTACTCCTGACAGACAGAACTCAGTTTAAGTGATGCGTCACATCACTCCACACTGAAAAGGCTAAAGCACACCCCAGTCCTCTGCTAGTGTCTGTGCTTAAATACCCAACACATGCATTGAGCTTCTTTCCCTATTACACGTTTTCCTACCTTGGATCCCAGAACAAAAGCTTCACCTCCTGTGTGTTTTCTTGCCTGAAAGTCCAACATGCTCTTCTCACCTTGCCTGTCCTGTGGCTGTCGCTCATCTCTCTAGTTTTCCTTCCCTGTCTCCACTCCGAGTTAGTGCCACCACATCCCGTCTTCCAGCTGTTACCTGCTTCTCAATGCCCGCACCCTTAGCTTTTTGGAGGGCACCCTCTTCCACCTGATCACCCTTGATCCGTCTTCTTCCGTTTCCAGCACGGTGTCCTGTCGTTCATTACTCCTAGACATGCCTTGAACCATATGTTTCCAGCTTTCTTTTCCTCCATCCCCTCTGCTTCCTTCTTTGTATGGGCTCCTATCACTCCCCTATCGTTTCACGGTCTGTACTCTTTCTGGCTACGCTACCTCTGGTCTTCTCTGCCCACCCCACCCCCAATATCACTCAAGTGTTCTTGTCAAAGCAGAAACTTTATCTCTCTCCTGGCAAAATCTCTCAATGGCTACCATTCTACCAAGGGACAAAGTCCAAGCATTTTATGTTGATACAGCACATACGAGGTCTGGCTTCTGATCTTGTTTCCCACCACCCACCAGCTGCAGTCTTTAGTTCCTTATTCACAGAGGACAGATTTTTTTTTTGTTGTTGTTGTTGTTTCAACTTGCATGGGTTCTTTCACACTTACGGTCAGATTTTATTTTCTTTATTTTTTTTCCATCTGAAAAAAAATGTCAACACATCGCCACAAACCCAGTTCCAATATGGTTGGTGGTCCCCCTCTCACATCTCATGGCTATTTTTCCTCTTTGCCATGAGGCAGTAGACACACACCTGACGCAGAACACAGGTCACGATGTGCTACGGCTGTTCACTAATGTCCTTTTCCTGCACGAAACTACGGTTCACTGACATTTGAGTTTGGAACGCGGAGCACAGTGTCCGTCATAAAAGGCATCCGAGGAATGAATGTTGTGTCCACGTCCTGGGTCTGTGTCTCCTTGACGATCCCTTTGGATTCTGGTGCCTGGTATGTTGGAAACGAATGGCACCGTGGAAACGTTACGACATAGTATCAACGGAAAAGCCTGATTTCCTCTCAGTATCTTTTCTTTGGGACATTGAGTCAAGTTAATTATAGATAGCCATAGTTACTCATGATGTCAGGTGTGCTTCTCATCTTGGAGGACGGTGCTCATCATGGGAAAGAAGAAAGACCTTCAGTATCACTGTCAGTGAATCACATACATTGATAAGCTTAACTTCTCATAGAAAAAGCTTGATAGAAAGTGCCTTACTGGACATAGAAATTATGCGCGTGTGTATAACATTCATATTCCTAAGATATACGTATACTTATGTGATGAAGGTTGATGTCTTCTCAAGGGATTCTTAAAATGATGGGCAACATTTAAATGGTTGGCTCCCTTTTCCACGTTCCAGTTTGCAACCCCATCTCAGGTAACTAGAGTCACATTTTGCAAGAGGCCTTTTTACAGGTGTTTCTGCTGCAGAAATATTAGACTTTTCACAGATTTACATGTACTAGTAGGTTCTCACCTCCCTTCATCCATCCAGGAAGATTTTTGCCCTGTACAAACACTGTTTTAGACCTACTGTGTACCTTGATACTGGAGCCACACACAGTAGGTTTTGTTTTAAGTTACAGATGCGTAAATGTAAAAAGAGTTTCACATGCTACGTAGCATTGAGTGGTTAACACAAGGAATAATTCCTCCAGTGCAACCCTAAATTGAATTTTCACTCCCCTATTCCCATCCTAGAAGATAGACTCATGGTGGCTTACTGTATACTTTTCTGGTTGTGTTAACGACACTTATAGCCAGGTTGTTTCACTATTTAATAGGAGAGTTGTGATTGTGAATGAGTAAATGATACTATATTCAGGTGATTTACTTACATGCACTAGAAACTGCAATTTATAGTAACCATGGGTCCCTTAGTTCAAAGACCAGTATTTATGACAAATAATACTTTATAGGAAGTTTCATGTATTCAGCTTGTTTTTCATATGATGGCTGGTATCTGCCGACAGTCTGAAGTACTAATTCTGCAGATGCTCTAATTTTTATTTCTGTTTCCTCTTATCTCTGAATTGTTTTTATAGTCACGGGAGAAAAAGTAAGATTAGCAAGTAGCGAAGAGCCCAGCTCTGCTTCTCCAGCTCATTTTAGAACATTTTGTCCAAAAATAAAAAGTACTTAGAAGAAATCAAGCTGCATCGTATCTGGCTCATTCTGGTCTCTCATTGTGAAAAATTCGGGAGGGACTTTATCTCTTGTTATTTTGTCTTCAGTTTTTGACAAAACTGTTTCTTTGGAAAGCCTTTGTCTTTCTTCTAAACATGCTTCTTTACAGGAATGTAGCAGCTGCAATTTAGTTTATCATATGCATGCATCATATTTATCATATGCTTACAAAGAGTTTATGGAACTGCTGTGCTCCATCTTACCGTACATGCAAGTTACTTTAAAGAAAAAACGTTAGGAATTCTGGATCATGGTTTCCACAGAATGGATTCTAAGTTGCTATGGAATTGGTCGGTCATTTGCATTTAGATATTTTCAAAGATTTGCACTCCACATATATGGCACACTCCTCCCCAAATCGTAGAGCAGAGCTCAACCTATTGAAACTTGGGCATAAAACATCTTTGATTTTTAATATTGCCCATAGGTTACTTTACATAAGACAGTGAGTGACAAAGGAAACCATTTCACTCCTCATTTTAGCACATACACAGCATCATACTAAATTCTCCTTTCAAGTGATCCATGTTTTATGAGCCTAGAAAGGGATTATAGATTGGCAATTTTCAATACAACAGTTTCTACTTCTGAATGGTTTTAGTTGTTTGAGACATGTAGCCCAGGCTGGCCTAGAACTCATGCTTCTCCTGGCTTTGGATTATGATTTTTGAAACCTTAAAATCATTTTCGCCACTGAAGCCTAAAGTGTCTTCAGATCGCATTGTTACCTAAGAACAAATGCTTTTGCCATTCATAAACTTTTAAATTAAAGTTTCGCATAGAATTTTCCAGACAGCCTTTAGGAAAGCCATGTAAACACACATCCCTGAAGGCACATTAAATTATATAGTGTTCTACCACATCTGTGCGGTATTTGCTGCATTGGGGAAAGCACTTATCTTAACCCTTGAACAGTAGGGATGGGACTGGTGTGCGTGCGTGTGTGCGCGCATGTGCATGTGTGTGTGTGTGTGTGTGTGCGTGCGCATGCGCGCGCGCGTGTGTGTGTGTGTGTGTGTGTGTGTGTGTGTGTGTGTGTGTGTACAGGTGAGCCTCTTCAGGGACACTGGAGCTGGAGCAGGGTGGGTGTGAGGGCCTCAGACTCTGGGCTCTGGGTGGCTGGCTTTTCCTTTGTAGCCCTGGCTGTGAAGTGATTTATGGGAGCTGCCTGGGCCATACATCACCTTCCTGGCTGCTTTTGTTGACACCTTGTCACATTCTTGTGGGCCTGAGGAATTCATTGTTCTTGTTTGAACTGATAAGAGCAAAAAAAAAAAAAAAAAAAAAAGTGTGGTGGGGAGAAGAAAGAGTTGTCTTTCTGTACAACCACCTGGGCAAAGGCAAAGGATGGAACGCTGACCTGGGATAGGGGAATATTCTTGTCACCTGTAACTCTGCCTTTGAGTCTGTCCTGGCAGCAGGAAGCTGGGGTATACGGGCGGGGGCGAGCATACTGGCTGAAGGCTTGCCTGCCCTCTGGAGCTGTTTTCTTTTTCCTGGGAGGTTTCCCTCCACACAGAGGCTGTTGGAAAGGGTAGGGAGAGGGAGTGGCTTTCTTCAAGACCGGCAGATAGAAGGGCTGAGGAGAGCTCACAGAGCAAGGTCAAACGACAGGGATCACTGGGGGGAAAAAAAAAACTGAAGCGTGTCTTTTGATGTGAACCGGTCTCTTCCAAGTTCCCTCCACTAGACAGCGTGCTCCTCGGGCACCGTGCCACACGGCCCTCTCCCCTTTGATGTGTGCTTGCCCCGCGCTTCACTCTGTCTATTGGCAGCCTGCATGCGGAGGCTGGCATTGGCGTCCAGCGCTTTGAAGACAAGGAGGGGAAAAGTTTTGGCGTGGGTAAAGCACCCATCTACAGGCCAAATGAGTGTTTGTGTAGTATTTACATACAGTATTATTTCCAACTTTGCTGAAGCAGATGAATGACTCATCTGGATTTTTAGATTCCTTCTCTGATACCTTTTCTTAAAAAAAAAAAAAAAAAAAGACTATACTCCTTTGTACCTAAGAAAACCTATCAGATCAAACCACATGCACCACATGGTGGAATTGCAGAGCCTCATATTTCCTTTGGTGAAAATGGATGTTTTTGTTAAAAGCAGTGAAGCACAACCGTTCCACTCACTAATACTCTGTCATGGGGCTATTGTTGATCGAAGAAGAACCTATTTACACTGCACCCTTCGCCCCAACCCCCACTTAGCAGTCAGGTGTTTGGGTAGCAGGCACCCTTTCGTGTTAACACGACCATGTTTGATGCCATAAATCACTTCACCTGGAAGCACCCTTCACACCCCCCAGCTGTGAACCTTATTTTGAACTCTAGCCATTGAAAACTGTTCTCAGTCCTCCCAAACTGGCTCTTAGCAACAGTGTTTGTCTCCAACCTTGTATGCACCAACTGCTTCTCCATCCCCCAAGCCTTTCCCATGCTGGCAGCAAAGGAGGCAGGAAGATCCACAGAGGTGGGTGGCAGGGTTCCAGGACAGACCTGAAGACGATCCTGGGTGCAGATGTGCAGCCTTGTTGGAATGGTGGAGTTCAAAGAGGTAGCCCCTTCTGGAAAACATTCCTTTTCCTTGGAATCATCTTCCTTATTCCCAAGTGACACTAATATTGAATTCTCTAAATATATGCAATGGTGTAAATAATACCAGGGCGTCAAGTTTTGAGTGAATATTTTTTAAATCTATAAACGCGGTTTCTTTTGGAGTCTGCTGGGCCGGCCAGCTCTGCTTTGGCGGTCCCCTAGCTCGCCATCTCCTGTGGTTTCCAGAAGTTGGTTTATTGACAGTATTTCACTGCTCTCTGCTGGAGAAGCCCAAAGCCAGCCCCGACATTTCGGGTGAATCACTTTCAAGGAGTGCAGGCAGGTGTGATGGTCTGTATGATGAACTCCTGGCCTCCGCACTTCCATTCAATGCAAGATTTTTCCATTAGCATCTGAGACTACCAGCTCCAGTCATGTGGTACAGGCTGGCAGGAGCAGGTGCACAAACCATCCAGACGCCAATCTCTTCCTTCCGATGTTGTCTTCCGCAAAGGCATCCTGGGCCATAGTGCGCAGTCTGTGGGCTTTCTCAAGTTATTTCTTACCCTTTCAGATTCTTGACACAGAAGTCTAATTTATTCAGTTTTCTAGGTTATATCAATAACCGCTATCAATAATCCCCCAGCTCCAAAAGAAAGTCAAATTCTTTTGAATAAACTATATCAAGTTTGATATATATGTATATGTACAGAAATATATATATATGTATATATGTATATATCCCTTTTCTATACACTTTTACTATGTGCATGGAAGAGAAAATGGATCAAGAGTACTAACTAAGTAAGCATAAAACGTGTTAGGGCATGCTTTCCCCCAAACATTTCCAAGCAGGAATAAATATTAATTTAAACTTTCATTTGCATGGATAAAAATTACCCATAATTTGGAAGCTACACTTCAAATTTGTAACAAAAGTCCAAGTACAAAACCAGCAAAAGCTTTAGATGAGTATTGTTTCAGGTATATGTGAAGTATGCATAGAACTATGTTTATACACGTGTTTGTGTGTGTGTGTGTGTGTACATATGTACACACATATGTATTTTGATGGGCCCACGGGGTGAAGATATAAATTTAACACAGCTCCCAAATGTTCTATGTTCTCTTCAGTCTGGCATCTCTTCACATAAAAACAACTTGATGAATAGAAATCATAAAAAGCCAGCCTCCCCGCAGCAGCGGCCTTCAGTGCGATTCTGTTCCTCGGCATTCCAAGTGAATTATTGCTGTACTGTCAAAGACAACAAAAACATTTGGGAAGGACTGTTTATTTTACAGTGGTTGACCAAAAGTATGCAAGTAGTTACCAAAAAGAAAAAAATAATAATAATAATGTAGACAGCTAAAGCTGGGAGGAGCCCCCTCCACATCCTGAAATCCCATTTGCAGAGCTTGGCCAGTCACTGTAGATCACTGCTGTGTGATACCAGAGGCAAAGCATTTTCCAAAGGGACAATCGGGATCAATTTCAGAACATTTCAGTTCCGAACAGAGTACTAAAACCTCTGCCCGCCCTCCTGTGTCTGCCCTGCCCCCGCTGCGCACTCCCCGAACTTTCCCGGTATGGCTTCTCCTTTGTTTGCTGGCCTTTTTCTAGAAGGGCGAGGTGAACATTGTGAAAAATATTTTGTCAGTATTTTTTTGCGGTGAAGGTATCTGCTGCACCAATGAATGAAAGCTGCTGCTAACAATGTTGTTAGAGTCTCGTGTTCAAGTATTTCATCTTAGGACTAGGTAGGAAAATAGAAGGGCCCAATATGGTCCCTAAACGTTAAGGAGAGTAAAATGTATGTTTACAGAGGATCCGTGACTTGAAGAGGGTGTGAGACATGGCTATACGGAAGGATTAGCCGGAAATAGGAGAGAGAGAGAGGCGCGCACACATACACACACACATGCACACAGAGACAGAGACAGACAGACAGACAGACAGAGGGAGGAAGGAAGGACTATGAATGAGTATGTGACGTTTGCCTGAGAACTGGACAGTGTCCAGTCAAGATCTCACTGGTATTTCTAGGAGAATGGGAAATGATTTCTCTTTGATGAGCAGACCTTGTTCCAAGACTCTGGATCTTGAGGCTAAGGTTTCTTTTACAAAAACCAAACAACAACAACAACAATAAAAAACCCACCACACCAGCTGGAGATCTCCATTTAACGTTCTGGTGGCTCATTAGTTGCATTTTTAAGAAGTGATATTAATCATAACTGGCTCCATGCAGCCTTTCCATGAAGTGAAAGATAGATGCTGATGTTCGGTATGATTCTGTCACATGAAAGCATCACCCAGTAAATATTGACAGCACTCATTTACAGACATGCTGATGCATTTGGTCATTTCCGGACAGTCTGTGCAAACACAGCTTGTTTTCTGGTTGGTTTGGGAGTTTGCGAAGGGTAGCAAGTCTCCGCCTTGGTATTAATAGGGCAGTGAATCACAGTTACTATGTTGAAGATGCTGTGGGCATCCATCTATCCTGAGGGAAAAGGAGGAGTCGGGAAAGAAATGCTGGCCTCTTCAAAACCTACCTCCGCCGGGTTCTCCTTGTCCCAGAGTGTCTCCAGTTTGAGAGTTTGGGGTCCCGTTGTTGGTGACAGAGACGACAGTCGTCCTGTTCCTCAGTACAGATGTTGTCTGTGTCAGTAACCCAGTTACCTTCTCTCTGCGAGTGTCCTGGGTTAATCACGCGCTCGCTCGCTCGCTGGCCAGGATATGTAAATAAGGCTTGGCTAAAAACACTGAAAGGATTATGAAGCAATCTTGCTTAATAGTAGTGAAACAAAACAAACACCGCTCCAGTAAATCCTCTGGTGTGCTACTCCGCAGTAGGAAGATCCAGTTGTGATTGGACCTGTCCAGGCCTCAGCATTGTCCCAGGCCAGGGGAGAGACTGGGAGGGAAAGGAAGAGAACCTCCCTCCGTAGCCCCCAATTCCCAGACAGAGCAAGTGCTGGAGAGCAGCCCTGCTGATCCTAGAACCCCATCTTGCAGCTTTTGAGGGAAGGGGTGTACACACACACACTCACACACACACACACACACACACACACTCACACACCCCGCAACCGCATCCTTTCCCCTTAGCACAGACGTGTCCTGAGGCAGAGCCTGGCGGGGCTGGTTCTGCAGCCTACTTGGAGGTCCAGGCTGTGAGGTTTGGATGTGCCTTTTGCAGATCCGTGTTTCCATCTCCTGTCCCTCGGCAGTCAGCTGCTGGCATGGGACCACAGAGCATTCATTACCTCCCAGTAATCAGTCTCTCACCAAATCCGTCTGCCCTGCCCTAAGGGAGGCTAGCACCAGACACCACCGGTGACTGAGTGTGCCCAAAGCAACCTTTGCAGTGAGCCGGGCAGAAGGCGTGCCGCCCTTCCGTGGCTCCCCGGAGGGAGAATCCTGCTGCTAGTTGTGCGGTTCTGCCAGTTGGCCCCTGCACACCCTTTCGGTTCATACTGAGGCTGCCAGCAGTGTGTGTGTGTGGGGGGGGGGGGGGGGAAACCTCTGCTGGGCTCCGCTGAGCGGCTGCCAGGACTGTGCCTGTACCGGGTCCAGCAGCAGGAACAAAACAGGGCAGAGCCCGGGGAGGCCCAGCCAGAGCAGCTGAGCACTCAAAACAAAGCCGGGGGAACCCGGAGCATGGCTGAATCTTCCCAGGGTTGGGAAACTGAGGCCCACGGAGCGAGCATACTGCACATCTGGACAGCGGACCCTTTAGGAGTGGAAATGGCGTCTTCCGAAGGCCCGCCTTCGCTTCTGTTGGGTTTTAATAGATCAGTGGCTAAGGATCCCATAACCTAGAACAGGTACTTCTAACCATTCAGCCTTCATCATCCCATCCGGAAAAATGGGGATGGCAGTCATAACGTTACAAGTAGTAAGAAATGAATGAGAGAATGTAAACAAGTCCACGGCACAGTGCCATCATCGTAAGCCTCCGTTCAGTCAACGTTGCTTGGTTGTAAGTACCGGATCTGTGAGCGAGAGTCGCTTTTCCTATGGAGCACATTTTAATCGAGATCACAGTGACTGGGCAAGCAAAACAGCTTGGCTGGTAAAGTTGCTTGCCTCTGAGCCAAATGACCCGTGGAGTTCAATCCAGGAAGCCTACATCATAGAGGAACAGGTTGTCCTCTGACCTCCCCACACGGGAGCTGCAGGACCAGCATGCCGGGTGCATACATGTTTCCATGAAGAGCCCAGCTTGAAGTAGGAGGATGTGGGTAGAGAGGAGTGTCTGTGTTCAGACTTCAGGCCTAGTGATGGTGCCTAGAGTTTTAAAAGTTCAAGTTCAAAGTGACAGCCTGATGGAAAACACTTCCTTAAGGGCACAAAGATTGTCCTAGGACTGGAAGGAGAGGAAGAGAGAGGTGGCCGTGAACAGTGGCGCCCTAGGAGAAACATGCTTCTTGTCTCCTTAGTCCCAGCTCCGTATAGGGCTGAGAAGCTCCATCCTCTTCCTCTGAAAGTGTTGTTTTGTCCCCTGTTCAGAAACCAACTGCTGAGTCGCTGTAGCGACAGCGGGCATTTCCTCAGCCCTCCCTGAGTGCCAGGCATTGCGCAAGCACTCTGCTATATCTCGCTGGCTTTCTACAGCCCAGTGAAATGGTTTGAGGTTCAGTAGCTCACCCGGGGCTTCTGGCCAAGTACGTACCCTGTGCTAAGCCACGGTGGTACGGCCTGGTTGACTCTTAATCTCCGCCTTTTTGTAAGGGGGACTTAGGTGAGCGTCTGTCAGGCAGTTTCGCCACCTGCCAATAAAGGGCTGGGTGCGTTATTACCAGGGCTACCTCCTAAACTGTAAATATTTCCAGATAAGGCACAATGAGCGATCTTGCTTCCTTCTGAGTACTCGGTTGGACTCTCGGGCTTTGTTGCTTGGGCTGCAGAATGGAATCGACAATGCTGTGGATAAAGGCTGTGGAGGCCATTCAATCTGTTCACATGTAAAGTAGTTCTTCACACTGCACCTGGAGTGTACCAAGTATCATATAAGTGTTGACTTAAAGCATTAACCACTGGTGATTTCCAAATGGGAATTGTCTTACAGTGGTATCAAATGCATGCTCAGTCAGAACTAGCCTTCCCACAGCTGTATTTTTAGATGCTGTCCAGTTGCATAATTTGCCCTCTTCTTTCTGTCTGTAGTATGAATTATATTGGAACTGAGAGTCTTTTAAGAAGTGTGCATAGCCGGGCAGTGTTGGCGCACACCTTTAATCCCAGCACTCAGGAGGCAGAGGCAGGCAGATCTCTGTGAGTTCGAGGCCAGCCTGGTCTACAAAGTGAGTTCCAGGACAGGCACCAAAACTACACAGAGAAACCCTGTCTCGAAAAACCAAAAAAAAAAAAAAAAAGCGTGCTTATTCCTCTACTTTCCCTACGGCACATTAGTTTTTGTTTTAATTCAATTAGAGTTCCTTCGGATTTTCATCTGAAAACGCTTTTGCTTTTGAACTGTCATATAACAGGTCAAATTGCATTTGTTGGCTGTCTTGCGTCTGAATTACAAATTTTGTCATGGAAATCTGCCCTTGGGTGTTCTTTCCCAGTGCCCAAGTTGCAGAGAGACGTGTTTCCAGGCAGCCGTGTTCATGATAAATAACGGGGTTTTAAATGACATCACGAGATACATAGTTCGGAGACACGGAGTTCTGTTGTTCGACTCTTTTGGCTGGAGAACACAGTTCTTCCTGGGAACTGTAGCCACAATGCTGGGCTTCGGTTTTATTAATATCCTTGTAGATTGAAAACAAACTGTTTTCCTCCAAGTTTTTGTTCTCTTCCATTTGGCACACGCTGTGATTTATCACATGAGCTAATGTGTGTCTCATTCTCTTGTTTGTTTGTGCACCAGCGGCCCTGGTGGCGGCCTCTGGAAGGTGCACACTCCCCGGGAATAAATTACACCTTGGACCACTCACATACCTTACAGCACACCCGCCATATTGCAAATTGGTTTCTTTTTGGCCAAGGTATTTGCAAGGCTAGCTGCCCCTCCCATGTTTCCTGCCTCAAGTAAGAATGACAGCAAAAACCACAACAACAACAGCAACAAAAAAGATGAGTATTGACAACTAATGGCTAAGATGGCAGTTCAAAAACTATGTGATCGGATAATGTCGAGTAGCATGCCAGGGAATTACCCTTTTTAAAGGTGAGTCATTGAATTAAATCAATCAAGAGAAAGACCAGATCCTTCAGCTGGAATTGCATGTGTGTCTTTGTGGCTGTGTCTTTTCCACTTGCAAAAGAGTAGCCGTGGAGTAAGTGGCATGTAGTGTAGGAGGTTGAGATGCTGAAGACGTTGGGCAGCTGAGCAGAATTTTAAGGGCTCTCCTCAGACGGCTTTCCTTCTGACATTTCGGTTGAGTTGAAGGTTCTCCAGCTCCCCCAGTTCCTGCTGCCACCTCCTCCCAGGAAGGAGGTTCTTCTGAGCCATCTTTCTTGCAGGGTCTTTACAGGGAAGGAGACTGGTTACAAGACAGCATAGAGGTACTTAGAGGATGGGGTGTGGATTCACACCCAGCCCTGGCACGTTATGGAACTCAAGGAGTTACACGTGTAAGCAGGCAGAGACGAGGGGGCAATTTGCAGGGATCGGTCCAGTCCCCTCCTTCCACCATGTGGGTCCTGGGGGTTGTCAGAATCAGAAGCAAGAGCCTTTGCCCACTGAACTCTCTCACTGGCCTTGTACTTGAAAACAGTGCTGAAACACAAGGTGTCATCTCATCACATCAAGTTGTCTAGGCTGGCCCTGAGCTCTAGCCTAGGCTAGCCTTGGACCTGTAATCTTCCCGCTTTAGTCTCCTGAAAAGGTAGGATTACAGGCCCGGGCTGCTTGGTCCTGCTCTCTCGAACTTCATGATCGCCCCGGTCACATAACTTTGAGCATCTTGACAGGCAGTTAAGATTTCTTTCACTTTCTTAAATCTTATTTATTTATTTATTTAATGAATGTGGGTGTTTCACGTGCATGCATGTCTGTGCACGGCGTACATGCTTGGTCCTGACAGAGGCCAGAAGAGGGGGTCCGATCCCCAGGGACTAGAGTTACAGATGGTTGTGAGCCACCATGTAGGTGCCAGGAATAGAAAGAACCCTGGTCCTCTGGAAGGTCAGCCAGTGCTCTTAACCACGGAACCATCACTCTAGGCCCCTCTCATTTGGATTTTGCTAAAACTGGTATAATGAAAACAGGACCATTGTCATTTTTTTTTTTTTTTTTGGTTTTTTCGAGACAGGGTTTCTCTGTGTAGCTTTGCGCCTT
>CABHPP010141885.1:5281-36008 GCA_902168425.1 Peromyscus attwateri | reverse complement strand
TTTCTTTCTTTCTTTCTTTCTTTCTTTCTTTTTGAAACAGGGTCTCTCCATGTGGTTCAGGCTGTCTTGAAACTCAGTATGAAGACCAGGCTGGCCTTGAATTTGTGGGAACTCCTTCCTCTGCCTTTCTAATGCTGGGATAACAAGCCTGTACTGCCGTGCTTGGTTCTAAAGGACTTCTTTTGGTGTTTCCTTTTGTTACTGTTTCTGGTCTGGTGTGGTCATTAGGTTTTAGAGTAGTCTCTGGATTTTAAGTTTTGCTCATGATCACGGAAAAGCCCGTACAGAATGTGTCCCACTTATCTACTGCCACTCCAGAAAGGGCCACCAGATGGTGCACCTCTTCCCTTCTGAGGTCTGGTCTTTGCTTGATATAGGCGCCAGGTCCCTGCAGCCTTGGTGGGTTGAGATCCTTGTAACCTTGCATAAGAGACGTCTCTCCTCAAAACCACCCAGATTCTCTGAGCATTCCCAGGCAGAACGGAATCCCAGTTGAAGGAGGGTGACTGTATCTTAGAAATGGGGCACCACAGTGATGATGAAAGTGAGGGCGGGACATCTGCCCTTCAATTCTGTGTTTGAAGCCAGGTATGGTTTAGCTCAGTGCTCTTTGATTGGGAGCCTGGGCACTTGACGTTGTTGTACAGTGATAATGATGGAGGGGCCACGCTCACACATCACGAAGAGGAACTGGATGCTGGCACCCACCGTATGGACTGCAGCCATACCACACAAGGTTACTCAGCAGCCTTCCAGGTCACAGAAGCAGGTACCTCAGGGGCAATTGACAACATGAGGGTGCAGCTACGGGGTAGTGGTGGGGTCTGGTGAGAGAGCAAGTGCCATATAAAGGTATTCAAGTTCAAAATTGCTTGAAATTGCATGGTAGCTCACAGTTGTGATGTCACCTCTTGGGAGATGGAGGCAAAAGGATCAAGGAGCCCAAGGTCATTGTTGACCATCAAGGAGCCCAAGGTCATTGTTGACCATATAATGAATTTGGGGCCAGCCTGGGCTGCATGAGATCCTGTCTCAGTTTTTTTTTTTTTTTTTTTTTTAATTTAACAGAGCTGGTTGTAGTTTCTCACCTCTGGAATCTAATCCTCGAATTCAAGGCCAGCCTTGGCTATGTAGTGAGTTCAAGGCCTCACTATTTAGCCCAAACTAAATACACACATATACATAAGCTGGGGATGTAGCTCAGTTTGTAGAGTGCTTGCCTAACATGTATAAAGCCCTAGTCTGATCCCAATAACACATGCCTCAGGAGGTAGAGGCAGGATCAGAAGTTTAACTACATAGCAAGTTCCAGGTCAGCCTCAGGTATGTGAGATCCTGTCTCAAAAAACAAACAGTCAAAATTGCTTAGAACACTGTTGGTTTAAAAGCATACATCTAGCTGGGTGGTGGTGGTGGTGGTGGTGGTGGTGGTGGTGGTGGTGGTGGTGGTGGTAGTGGTGCATACTTTTAATCCCAGCACTCAAAAGTCCGAGGCAGGTGGATCTCTGTGAGTTTGAGGCTAGCCTGGTCTACAAAGTGAGTTCCAGGTCAGTCAGAGCTTCACAGAGAAGCCCTATCTCAAAAAACAAACAAATAAACAAAAATCCAAGCATCAACAAAACCAAAATAAAAGCATACATCTATAAACTATATTAAAAAATTTATCTATATGGTACTCTAATTTTTTGTTGTTGTTGTTGTTTTTTTGAGACAGGGTTTCTCTGTGTAGTTTTGGTGCCTGTCCTGGAACTCACTCTGTAGCCCAGGCTGGCCTCGAACTCGCAGAGATCCACCTGCCTCTGCCTCCCGAGTGCTGGGATTAAAGGCGTGCGCCACCACCGCCCGGCTGTACTTTAGTTTTTTACCTAACCCTTGGGCCACCCACAGGAATCCCTATACTTACCTCGCCTTGTCCCACACATCTTATGCCTGGCTACTGTGTTGTGCCTTTCTGTGTCCTTTGTCCTAGGCATCTGTCCTTTGACAGCAGGGCCTTTTTTCCTTCCTCTCTTTCATAAGCTATAGAGACCTCTGGGACAGGTCCATTCAGGGCCACCCTACTGTTCAATTCCAAGGCATATGATTTGTTTTGGAGACTGAGAGGAAACTGCTTCTTGGGAGACTGTAAATACTGCCATCAGGCATACAGTGCTAAATGAGACTTGTGACCCTGGCTCACCTTTTTCTGGGACTACCTCCTTGGCCAGCCACCAGACAGCATTTTTCTCTCCTTGGGGGTATGTGGTTGTGGTAGTTTGAATGTAATTGCCCCCATAATCTCATAGGGAGTGGCACTATTAGGTGTGAGCTTGTTGGAGTAAGTATGGTCTTGTTGGAGGAAGTGTGTCACAGTAGAGGTGGACTTTGAGGTCTCATATATGCTCAAGATACTGCCCAGTGTCTTGGTCCACTTCCTATTGCTTTCTGATCAAGATGTAGCCAGCACCATATCTGCCTGCTGCCATGCTCCCCTCCATGATGATAATGACTGAACCTCTGAACTATAAGCTGCCACCTCAAATGTTTTCCTTTATAAGAGTTGCTGTGGTGTTGGTGTCTATTCACAGCAATAGAAACCCTAACTAAGACAGAAGTTGATACCAGGAGTGGGGTACTGCTGTGAAAGGCCTGACCATGCTTTTGTTTGGAGGAATTTGGACTTTGGGACGTTGGGTTAGGAAAGCAGTGGAATGCGTTAAGCACTACTTAATGGGCCATCCTAGTAGGAACATGGAAGACAGTGGCGCTGAGTGATTTGATGAACTGTGGGGGCCTGGCTCAAGAGGTTACACAGGAGAAGAATATTAATATGTGGCCTAGAGATTGTTCTTGTGATATTTTGATGAAGAATGTGACTGCTTTTTGCCCTTGTGAAGAGTCTGCCTGAGGCAAAAGTGAAGAGTTTTAGATTAATTCCATTGGTAGAGGAAATCTCAAAACAGCCTAGTATAGACACTGTTATGTGATGATTAGTGTTAACCCTAATGAAGATTTATAATGAAAAGGAGCAAGTTGAGCAGGGTAAATTACAAAATATAAAATATGAGGCAAAAAGAGGCTCTAGGAAGTGGAATAGAGCTAAGTTCTATATTCGAGGAGATAAATGGATTAAGAAATGGAATAAAAGGAGTGGTGACCTGTGGGGGGAAGTTTTCCTGTGCCCCTCAGCCACTCAGTCTCAAATAAACACACAGAGGCTTGTTATTAATTACAAGCTGTTTGGTCTAAGGCTCAGGCTTATTGCTAGCTAGCTCTGATATCTTAAACTAACCCATTTCTGTTAACCTATATTTTGCTGTGTGGCCATGGCATCACTGATCTGCTGGCATCTTGTTCCTTGGGCAGCTGGACAGTGTCTGCTTTGACTCCATCTTTCTTCATCTCTGTCTGCAGTTTGAATGTACCGCCTAATCTTCTTCTGCCTCACCATTGGTCTAACAGCTTTATTTATCAACCAATGAGAGCAACACATATTCACAGCATACAGAAAGACCATCCCAGAGCAGTGACCACAGGACAAGATCCCACCCAGCTAAGTTTCCAACTTGTGAAAAGGAGCTAAAGGAAAGCTTAGAGCCATGTGTGGTGGGGCACACCTTTAATCTCAGCACTGGGAAGGCAGAGACTGGCAGATCTCTGAGTTTGAGGCCAGCCTGGTCTAGAGATCTGGACAGTCAAGCTTAGGCAATGAAGTACAGAAAGCTGGTGAAGATGTAATTGAATGAGGGGGCCATGTTCTAGCCCCAGCAAGCAGCAGAACTTGACAGCTTCAGCCATGTGATTCTGGCTTTAGAGTTAAGAATATAAAAAAAATGAGTTATAGAATATGCTTCCACACCTAAAGAAAGTTGCTGATGCCAGGCATGTGTCAGGGGTGTCTCTGAATGGAGATCTAGTAGAGAGGCCATTGAATGAAGCTGTAAAGTTGAAGCCTGAATTACCTTGGAGAACCCAAGATGCTAGAGTGCCAGAGCCATGGGATACCTGCTGAGGAGAGCCGCTAACTGGAAGTGGAACCAGCCTAAGAGAAAGAAGTGTGTTGCCATCAAGGAAGCTGAGTGGAGTTGGAGATCTGAAGAGTGCTTTGACATCTGACATAGAGTTACAGAGTTTGGAGTTTGCCCAGCTGGTTTTTGGTCTTGCTTTGGTCCAGTGTTTCTTTGCTATGCTCCCTTCCCCATGTTTTGTAATGTACATCCTGTGTCATTATATGTTGGAAGTATGTGATCTGCTTTTTGATTCTGATTTTTACAGGTGATTACAGTTAAGAGATTGAATGAATCTTAGAAGAGACTTTGAACTTTGGACTTTTGGATGGGTTTGAGACTGTTATAGACTCTGGGGACTTTTGAAGTTGAATTAAATTCATTTTGCATTATGCTATTTTACAAGCTTATGGGGGCCAGGGAGTGGAATGTGGTAGTTTTAATGTAATTGGCCCCCATAGGGAGTTTGAATATAATTGGTCTCATGGAGAGTGACACTATTAGGAGGTGTGGCTTTGTTGGAGTGGGTATGGCCTTGTTGGAGAAAGTGTGTCATTGTGCAGGTGGGCTTTGAGGTTTCCTATGCTCAGGATGCTGCCCAGTGAGTCAGTGGACTTCCTGCTGCCTACAAGATGTAGGACTCTCAGCTTCCTCTCCAGTGCTATACATGCTCCCCACCCATGATGATAATGGACTGAACTTCTCAAACTGTAAGCGAGCCATGCCAATCAAGTATTTTCTTTATAAGAGTTGCTGTGGTCATGGTGTGTCTTCACAGCAATAAGAGAACCCTAACTAAGACAAGGTGTTTGGATGAGAGTACAATCTAATAACCAGGAGCCACTATGGTGTCACAAATAGTTAGGACTTGTCCTAAACTGTAGATGGGGATTCTGGTGAGAATCCTAGAAGGTTGCAGACTTGTAGCTGGGAAGGGAGAAAGGCAGCAACTGTTAATTGCACTGGTTCTCAGCTGGTGAGAGGCTTCAAGCAGACTCGGCGGTAAGGAGCCCCTTCGTCTGCTCATGTCACCATAATCTCCCATATACTTCTCTCTTGCCTCAGATTGACCTCAAAGGGTGTCAGGGCAAAGGCAAAGAAGTTTAGAAAGACTGTGAGTGGGAAGGACTGAAGTCTGAAATCTCAAGTTGCTGAGACCCATAGCCAAGCCTTCCCTTGTTCAGGGAAATGTCCTTCCCTAGAGAAACACAGATGTGACAGGCATACCTCATAGTCATGTGTAGTTAATGTCGGGGCACATTCTAAGATATCCAACAGTAAGCTATTTCATCAGACATCATTACATCATTAGCTGTACTTACAGAAACCCAGAGGTGATAGGTCAAGCATCCATGTTGTGTCCTGATGCCATTGAGTGGCTACAGTGTTTTACTTCTTTTTTTTTTTTCCTATGACAAACACTTGGAGGAATGATAGGTTTCTGTACCCTGATAGTACCTTTCTTCACCAACACAGTAAGCCAGATCAAGCCGAATTAAAATCAAAAGACCAGGCTTATTTGGGCAAAGTACTCCTGGGTCCAGCCCGCAGACATTGAGGCGGGGGAAGGGGGCAGGAAAAAATCATGTGGCTGGTCTAAAGGAGGGAGCTTAAATACTTTGTAGTTGAGGGATGGTGATGTGTATGCCACAGCTGGGTTTGTACCCAACATGGTATGCTTTTAGGTGGGGTCTTGAGCAGCTAGCAGCTTCGGGGGGAGGAGTCGCCACTGCTACAGAACTGGACTTTAGGCGGTGTTTCTGAGAGGGCGGGGTTTGGAGAGGGAGGAATGGCTGGATTAAGCAGGAGTGAGCTGGAGATTCCAGCTGAACAAGGAGCTGGCTCTGTGGTAAAGGCACTTGCTGTCAAGCCTGGTGACCTGATTTTGATCCCGGGTTGCCACATGGTAGAAGTAGAGAAGACCTATACAAGTTGTTCTCTGACTCCTCATTCATCCATAGCAGGGCATGCCCATACACACCAGATCTCATGTGGGGCCTGGGGATCAAACACCAGTCATCAAGCTTGGCAGCAAGCTGAGTGGGGGAGACAGAGTCAGCAGTTGGAGAATAGTGTTTACTGGGGTGAGGAAAGACACTTGTGTAGCAAACAACGAACACCCAGAGAAAAAGACTCAGCCGCTGTGTGGGAGGGGACGGAGAGATCAGATAGATGAAAACTCTATAGTCTTTTCTCAAGGTTGGTTTTTTTTTTTTTTTTTAAGTCTTGGAAGAGTTTTTCTCCCCTAAATTAGGGTTGGTCATTTTGAAGAAAGACAGGATTGGCCCACAACTGTTGTGTAACAGGTCTTGATCCAGCTTCAAACTTGTTGAGGAAGTCTATCAGCAGGGGTCTGCTGGCCAGGAAATGAAATCTTACAAGGCCTTTGTTTCAAGCTGCCAGGAAGGTGAGGAAGAAGCTGGCTGTCTAGGAAGCTAGACGCCCTTATTGTCTGGCCATGGCCCCTCTCCCTACCAGGGAGCCTGTGTCTCTCACATACATACATATATACATAATACATGCATACATACATACATACATACATACATACATACATATGTTTACTCATACACATAAAATGAAAATAAAGAAATCTTCTAAAAAGGAAGAGAGAAGACTAATATCAAAGCTGCCATTGGAACTCTCCAGGATTCTCCAGAGAAATGGATCCAATCGCCTCTGCATAGATACAGGTGCCTGAGGGTAGATTTATTGGGGTGGTTGACTATGGGTACAAGACATCCCACCACAGGCTCCCTGCATACTGGAGACCTGGCTCAGGCCAAGGCCAAAAGCCTCCGAACCAGGGAAGTGATGTTGTAGTTTTCAGTCTGAATCGTGGGCCAAATCCCCAAAGGCCGCAGGTGTTTCTGAGAGGAAAGGGTGGTGGTGGCGGGGTGAATCCAGTTGTTTTCTGCTCTTTTGCTTTATCTGGGCTCACAGCTGGTTGGATGGTGCCCATCTCCATAGAGTGAAGCTCTTCCCAGCTCAACCCCCTAACACATGCCCAGGTCCTCTGGAAACACACTTGAGGACACACCCAGAACTAATACTTTAAGGTTCCAGTCAGGCTGACACCCAAGATTAATCATCATGGGAGACATATGTCCTTTTCTAGCTACCGAAACAAATCTTGAGGTACTGAAGTTATTGTTTTCTTGCAGTTTTGAAAGAAATCATCTGTGAAACCATCTGGGCCTGGCGCTCTCCTATGTGTTAACAAAGTGTGTGTGCCCGATTGTGTGTAGGTGGGACAGATTCTGTGCAGAAAGAGACGGATTTATGCATGATCCTTTTTCTTTTTTTCTTTTGAGACAGAGCCTCATGTATCATCCTAGGCTGGGTTTAGGTTTGCTTTGGAGTTGAGGATGACCTCACACTTCTGATCCTCTCGCTTCTGTACATGTACCAGCACGCCTGGCCTATGTGGCTGTAGGGATAGAACCCAGGGCTTCAGGCATGCTAGGCAAGCACTCTACAAACTGAGCAACATTCCCAGCCGTTGCCCCCGACCCCCAAATTTTCTTTACTCTAATTTCTGTCGTCATGAATCGTGTTCTTTACAAATGTCTCCCGGTCTGTGAAGACGGTTCAGCAAAGGTGTTCGCCATGACAGGCCTGATCGGCTGAGCGGGATCCCCTGGAACCACGTGAGAAGGAGAGCACCAGCTGCACAAAGTTGTTCTCTGACCTCCACTTACGTGCACCCCATCGTACACACACACATACAACAACCATGGTAAAAAGATAAGTTCTCTGACCTCCACTTACGTGCACCTCATTGTACACACACACACACACACACACACACACACACACACACACACGTACAACGACCATGGTAAAAAGGGCTGATAGGGTGACTCAGCAGGTCAAGGCACTTGCTGCCAAGACGGAGGACCTAAGTTTGGTCCCCAAGTCCCACATGGTGGAAGGGTAATGGACTCATGAAAACATGTACACACACACACACACACACACACACACACACACACACACACACGAATAAATAAATAAACAGATGTTAAAAAGTTTTAGAATGTTTCTTGCTTTCCTTAAACTGTATTTTCTGATTTTTGTGCTGCATAGAATTGGGCTGAGCTACATAAGTTGGAAAACCCAAGGAGTGAAATTCTAAGAGCTTATTTCTGTCCTAGAGGAAGAAGTCTGGGAGCAGCACCCAAGGTCTGGCAGAGTGGCTCTGAGGCTCCTTTCTGACTTTGGTCTCCGCCGTACTCTACCCGCAGCATTTGATTTCTGTCCTCAGGGTGAGACATTTCCTGGCCCCAATGCGGGCAGGAGCTGGTCTCTGCATTCTCGTGCTCTCCGAGCAGGTCAGACCAGAAGCAGGCAAATCTAGAGCCTGCAAGGAGAAAAAGGGAACTATCCTTTCAACATTGCAGTGGCTCATGTCATGTGTCTACTTGGGTAGAGTCTGGTGCCCAGTTATTTAGTCCCCCACAGTCTAGAAGCTGCTGCAGAGGTGTTTTGGTGATGTGAGTCACAAGGAGATTAGCTTGTGGGAAGATGGCATCCTGTCAGTTGAAGGCCTTAAGAGCAAAAGCAATTTCTCTGAGAAGGAATCCTATGTGAAGACCATAATAAGGGGCTGAGTATACGCACAGTTGTTAGCGCTTGCCCGGCATGCACATATTTCTGGGTTCAATCCCTACCACTGTAATCCCAGAACTTGTGGAGACAGGAAGATAAGTTCAATGTCATCCTCAGCTACATAGCAAGCTTTGAGGACAGCCTGGGCTACCTCAAACACACACACACACACACACACACACACACACACACACACGCACACATACACTGTGCACTCATGACTTCAATATAAAGCAGGGGTTGGTGTGGAGGCTCATGTCTGACATCTCATAATTTAGGAGTCTAAGGCAAAAGAATTTTATTGTGAGCTTGAGGTCAACCTGGGCTAGACAGTGAGTTCTAGGCCTGCTGGTGCTGCAGCATGAAGCCTTGTTTCAAGAAATAAATAAGGGGCTAGAGAAATGTCTCAGTAGTTAGGGCATGTGCTGCTCTTGCAGGGGACCCGGGTTCAATTCCCAGCATATGGTAGTTCACTCCAGTTGCAGGGGATCTGGTGTCCTCTTCTGACCTCCATGGGCACTAGACTTGCACACAGTGCACATATGTACATGCAGGCAGAACATTCATACATATAAAATAAAATAATAAATATAATAAAAAATAAATAACAAAGATTATAACATGCAAAAGCTGGTGCTGGAGTTTTTCAGTCTGCAGATTCCAGACTTTCCAGGCCCCATACCTGCGCCAGACAATTCCTTAAAATTTGTCCACTACTGTGTGTGTGTGTGTGTGTGTGTGTGTGTGTGTACATTCGCATCATATGTGTGCAAATGCTCACAGCGGCTAGAAGAGGGCATTGGATCCCTTGGACTTGCAGTTACAGGTAGTGACGAGCCACCTAACGTGAGTGCTAGAAACTAGAAACTGAACTTGGGTCCTCTGGACAAGCAATAAGCACTGCCTATCCAGCTCTCTAGTTCCTAAAATTTTTAAATAGCGCTTATTTATATGTGTATGTATATATGCTGTAGCATGTACGGGGGCCAGAGGAGAACATGATAGAGTCAGTTCTCTCCGTTCGCCACGTGGGTCCCGAGGATTGAACTCCAGCTGTCAGGCATCAATTCTGGCTGCCAGCTTGGTGGCAGCACCTTTACCTGTTGGACCATCTTGCTGACTGTAGACACTGACAGCCAACCGCTATCTGTTGGTCTTCCTCTTGTCTGAGTCTGCATTGCTTCCGATGTCAGATTTCTCTTATTCCTGATGGTGGGTATTAGAGTTCTTTTGACTGTAACAGAAAACCCGACTACAGAGTTTCTAAACATGAGAAAATTATCTATTTTTCTCATGTGGGTACGCATGTTTTCATTTGTGTGCAAGTGCATATGTGTGTATGTGCATGTAGAGCTCTGAGGTTGAATTTGGGACTCTTCCTCAGTCATTCCTTACCTTACTCATTGAGTAAAGCTGTCGAGATGAACCCAGAGCTCACTGCCCAAGGCTAGTCCGGTTGCCCAGCTTGCTCTAAGGGATTCTGTGTCTCACCTTCTGGGTACTGAAGTGCAGCATTGGAACTCTGTTTCTAGCTTGTGTGGCGGGAGCACTAAATGCCAAGCCATCTCACTAGACACAGGGACATTTATTATTCACACAAGTAGTTCAAAGACAAAGAAAGGTCTTTTAGGAAACTGTGACTCCGGAGCTCAGCCAGTACTTACATCCTTTCCATGTTTTAACGTTACCTCCTTGTTCAGCTCAATTTCCTTTAATGGTTTCAAGATGACTGTCTTGGTTCAAACACCACATCCTTCACCAGTGGTATTTGTATGTTTTTATTATGGACAGTTTCCCCAGAAGCCTTCAAGCAGATTTCCTCCCATGGCTCCTGTGCTAGAATCACAGTCCACACCTACTCCTGAATCAGCCACCAACAAAGCGACAACCATCATCAACCCTCAGCGACCAAATATCTTAATCTCGCAAATATTTGATGATACTTCTTTTTTTGAAATAAAAATTAAGGATAACTTTACAGTGTATCTATACATTGTAAAAACACAAATCAAAATGATTCCTATTAGAATATAAAGGTGAAATAAAGAAAGATAGTCTTTTTGTTTGTTTGTTTCTTTTTTGTTTTTAGAGACAGAGCTTCTCTGTGTAGCCCTGGCTGTCCTGGAACTCACTTTGTAGACCAAGCTATCCTCGGACTCACAGAGATCCACCTGTCTCTGCCTCCTAAGTGCTGGGATTTGAGGCGTGCATCATCATGCCTCATGCCTGGCTAAAAAAGATAATCATTAAAAAACATTTTTTTTTTGAGACAGGGTCTCATTTACCCTGGATGATCTCAACTCACGATGTAGCCAAGGTGACCTAAACCCCTAATCCTCCTGCCTCCACCTCTGCAGTGTTGGAATTACAGGTGTGAGGCAATGTGTCTGATTTAAGAAAGATACTTTATAAAATTTTCTAAGTATATGCATTGTGGTACATACAATAAATTGTATTATACATCTGTATTAGTTATTCTTCTGTTGCTATGATAAAATACCCCGATACAAAGGAAGTTAGGAAAGAAAGGGTTTATTTTGGTTTGTTTTTCCAGAGGGATAGAGTCCATCATGGTGGGGAAGGCGGGCAGGAGAAACCTAGCCTGGTCTGGCAGTCAGGAAGCTGAAAGAACAGGAAATGGGCCCAGGAGATAAAACCTCAACACCTGCCCCTCAGTCACAGACTTCCTCCAGCAAGTCTCCACTCCTAAAGATTCTATAACCTTCCCAAACAGAGCCACAAGCTGGGGATTGAGTGTCCAAATACATGAGCCTATTGGGTACATCACCCACTCAAACCAGCCCAGGGTACCAATTATTTCCTGTTCTCCCTATGACAGAATTAGACACCATAGCCTGATGGCTTGTGACTGACAGTTCCTTGCTTCATGATTTGCTTTGCTTAGTGTGATTGGATAGAAGTTAAGTCTGAGAAGAGGAAAACACCACTGAGTGACTCTGTGTAACCTTCTCCATTGGCGCTGTGCCCCAGCTAGGGCCTGCTTGTTCAGCCTGCCTCTCAGAATGAAAGAGGGGTGCAGATGAGAAACCAAGTAGCAACTGATAGCAACATGAACAAGGTATGTATTTCTGCTGTAAATCATTGAGATTTTGTGGGCTATCTTGATTTCTATTGCTGTGATAAAATACCATGACCAAAGGCAAGGTGGGGAAGAAAGGATTTATTTCAGCTTACAACTCTCAGTTTACACTCCATCACTGAGGGAAGTCGGGGCAGGAACTCAAGGCAGGAACCTGGAGGCAGGAACTACAAGCATGAGCCATGGAGGCATGCTGCTGATTGATTTGTTCCTCCTGGCTTGCTCAGCCTGCTTTCTTATACAACTCAGGACCACCCACAGTGGCCCAGAGGTGGCACCACCCATCTGTAACTCCAGTTTCAGGGAATGATTTGATACCTTCTTTTGCTTCCAAGGCCAGCAGGCACACACATGGTATAGATACATACACGCAGGCAAAACACTCATACACATAGAAGAGATACATAATTTTTTAAAAGGGCTGGAGAGATGGCTCAGTGGGTAAAGTGCTTGCTGCACAGGTGTGAACACTTGAGTTCAGATGCTCAGTAGCCGTGTAAAAAGCTGTGTGTGGCAGCATGTGTTTGTAACTCCAGTGCTTGTGGGCAGGCAGATCCCACGGGCCAGTGAGTCTAGTTGAAACGGTGAGTTCCAGGGTTAGCGACAGATCCTGCCTCAAAAGATAAGGAGGAGATGGGCTGGGGAGATGGATCAGTGGGTGAAGAGCTTTCTTCACCACCCTGATGACTTGAGTTAGGATCTCCAGAACCCGTGCAAACAGGCTGGATACAGTAGTACAAAGCATCTGTAATCCTGTGTGTTCCTACAAGGAGACAGGAGGTAGAGATGGGAGATGCTCTAGAAGTTGGGCCAGTGAGCCTGATATAAGCCTCTGTGTGTTTACTTGGGTCCAAGTGGCCACAGGGCCGCAGGAGCCGGACAGGACCAGGAAAACTTCAGCTACACCTGGCTTACAGGTGAAGACTGACAGACAGTGAAGGTTGTCCTCTGACTTTTGCACAACTGCTGTGTGCATGCTTGCACTTTCAAACACATGCGTATTTACACACCACACACAGGAACACATACACATACAAACCACAATAAAAAAAATAAGGTAGAGGGCACGCAGTAGATGAAGATGCCCCATGTTGACCTTTGGTCTCTACATGTGCAAGTATGGGCACGTGTATCCACACTCTCTTGTACATATGCACGTGTGCACACAAAAAGAAATTTAAGAACAAGAACCGTTGAGATGGCTTGGTGGTTAAGAGCACTGGATGTTCCTCCAGGAGACTTGGGTTTGATTCCCAGCACCCACATGGTGGTTCACAATCATCTGTAACTCTAGTTCCAGGGGATCCAACACCCTCTTCTGGCCGTGGGCATCAAGAATGATGGTACTGATGTGGTGATGGTGATTATGGTAGTGAGGGTGGTGACAGAAAAGGTGACAGTAGTGTTGGTGATGACGTGGTGGTGGTGGTGGTGGTAATGGTGATTATGAAGGTAATGGTAATGGTGATGGTGATGATCGAACAGATGTTGTGGATAGTGTGGGTGTGATGAGGTGCAGGCATGGTGTAAGTGCTGGTTATGGTAGTGGTAGTGTGCTAGTGATGATGGGGTTGGTTTGGTGGAGATGGTGGTGACGGGGGCAGGTGCTGCTGTTGGTGACTACTATTTGTGTCTTCCCACACATGCCTCTCAGATCACTTTGTTTTGAGCCCCACATCTAGAGTGGCCTCCAAATGACTACAGGATACAACACACCCACCTTCCTTCCTGGGTTCATTTTGAGGTTGCTTCTGTTTTCATTCAGTGATTGCTCTTTCACTTCACTGAACTGTTCCGGTGTCAATGGGGGGAGGAGCCTACTGCTGAACAAACCCCCTCTCTTCTCACTTCTTGTCTTCATTCACATGCTTCCTCTTTCACCAAGGCAGCCGCTCACACAGCCGACTTCTTTGTCTGCTTTCCCGAAGGGGACTGCTCATGTCTCTAGCATGTCTTTCATTTTGCAGTTACTTGCTCTTAAAAAACAAAACAACAAAACTCTGCAGACTCAGTACACTGATAGGTACCTGTACACGGCCTCTAAATGTTGTAGAAACAAGCATCCCGGTATCCTTATTTTTTTTTATTTTTTGAGACAGGGTCTCAAGTAGCCTGCTGCAGATCTTGAATTCACTGGGTAGCTGAGGATGACCTTGAACTCCAAAGCCTCCTAACCCCACCTCCCAAGTGTTGAGATTATAGGTATGCACCACTCACCACATCTAGCTCCAAAATATCTCCTAACCTGTCCTTGGTTCTTCCTATAATTTGGATCTTGAGATGGTAGCAAGGCTCCACATGTTGGAAGCTTGATCCTCAGGGAGGCACTGTTGAGAGGTGCTGGAACCTTTGAGCTGGGGCCAAATGGAAGGTGTACTGTGGGACCCACATTCCTTCCTCTTTCTCTTTTGCTCTGGTGGTGAGAGGTCTTGCTTTTTTTTTTTTTTTCTGGTGGTGAGAGGTCTTGCTTCACTTTGTAACCCACTCTGATGTGGGCCTGAGCACAGATCCAAGGCAGGGTCAGTAGAATGCAGTGGGACTTCTGAGACAAAAGAAGACCATCTCACAGGTGTTTCTCCTAGTGACGAAGCTGACTAACGGAGTAGGCAGCCTTTGCGTCATTAGCCTCAATTGTAAACTAACAGTACTTCCTTCCTACCGGACCCTGGATTGGCCCCAGGGAGGGAAATGAGTATGTTTGGCTTTCCTAAACCATAGGAATCCTCAGGGGTTCATCATGCTCAGGCCCTGCCAATCAAGGTACAAGAGTCAACAAGTCAGTGCAGGGGAAGGGAATCATGGGAGTTGCTTGGCTTTAGCGTGACCAAGACCGAGTAGGTGAGGCCAGTTATGATTTTCAGTGGGTTCTCTCTTTTTTTTTCTTCTGAACTAATGAGATTAGGCCCACTTATGAGAGCATCAACTAGAGATTTCTTACTCAAGCATGGGACTATTGATCAGTCCCATCCTATCCTAGGTCTCTACAAAAGCTGTGTCTGGGGGAATCGCTACTATCAGTGAAAAAGAATCCTTCCTCATTCAAAGGTGATCCAGGCCTCCGGGGACCAGCAGAAGGAACTGAGTGTGGGCCTGCCATGTGGCTCCTTTATGTAAACCAGGCAGAACCTCCCCAACCTGCCTGCCTCCGATCTTCCCTGACTGCTTGTCTCACTACTAGGTTCTAAATTCCTTGTTGCTGGAGGATACATCTCATTTGAACTAACTGCCCTCATCCATTTATCGAGTCCCTTGGGGGTAAGACAAAAATGTGGAGCAAACCCTGTCCGATTGTCTCTCTCCCTCTGCTCCTCCAGAAAAAGGCTACCCCTGTAATCATAAGTGGGTTTCATGCCCAGGAGTCCTGGGCTCCTCCTCCTCTAGGCCTAGTTCCACCCCTTCCCCACGGGTCATGGGAGGGTGTGACCTCCTTCAGTTCTGCCGCCACAACGCGACCACACTCCCTCCCCTCACTTCCTGCAGATCTCAGCCCAGGAGACACCCCCTGTGAGACTCCCAGCTCAGCCAACACTCCCCACTTAAGGCGAACGTATTCGCAGAAGGTCCAGAGACAAAAAGAAAAAAAACAAACCAAAACTACCCACCCCCAAAACCTAGCCTGTTCCCCGTAGCTGTAGTTCTGATGTCCATTCTGCAAGTTCTGATAAAACACACGGTTGTTTCACTAAATCCGGCCTTTTTTTATTTGATCTCATTCTGTACCATCTAGAGGAAAACCTTGTCGTGTGTTTGTGAGGGACGAACCCCGACCTCGCCCAATTTCCAACATTCCAGAATGATTCTTTGCCTCCTTTCCCCTCAGACTTTAAATCACTGCTTCTGGTATGCGTGAGATTACAGGGCGGAAGAGGCGGCGGTGTTTGAAGAGCTGATCAAATGCAAATCTTTGGGGCAGCATTTTTCAAAATGGGGTTAAAATTTACGGGGCTTGCATTAAGAGCCGAGCAACCGAGAACCCAGGAAACCTTAGGGCGAAGCACGTAAAACCCAAATAAAATGATGCACTCCCCCCTCCACCCGTCTCTGCGGCACAACTCACTTCCAGCGCCGCTCTGCCCACCCACGCATACTCAACTAAAAGATTCAGACCACGCCAGCCATGCCACGAGGTGTGTTTTATTTTCATCAATTATACAAATAATTTTCTATAATATCCCAGGGCAAACCGGTGAAATTTGGCAGTCCGATTAGTGGGGGGCCCCCCTTCAGAGACCCGCGGGCCGGTGGCATCGGCGCGGAGTGCCCGGGTTCACAGTGCAGCTTGTGGTTCGCGTCCATCTTGGAGGTGGCTCTTCCTCCACATCACGAGGGGGTCTCGGAGATGACGGGGTGGGGTGGGGTGGGGTGGGGGAAATCCTCCAGTCTAGGCTTTTAGGAAATTTCACTCCTCTTTTCCTGTTCAATGGCTGCAAAGGGCGGGATGCGGGCATTGGAGGATGGACCCACCTTGCAGACTCCCCTCCCCCCAACCACCCAACCTGGTGCGGGTGAGGCACCCACGAGGCCTGGGGACAAGGAGGGGATCTGGAAGGGACAAAGTGCTTTGTGTAACTGGAAGGGTGGCTGTGGCCTCTCAGATTCGGGGTGGGAGGATAGTGGCTGGATGAGGGTGGGGGGTGCCGGGCTGGCACAGCAGGGAAGGGTGGAGCGCTGTGGTGGGAACCTGGAGGCGGGGGGAACACTCACTCTCTTTGGTCGGCAGGGTGTTCTTCTCCTGCGTCTCGGTTTTCTTCAGCTTGGCCTTATCGAAGCTGGCGATTTCCCCCATGTCCGGCTTGTCTGCCATTTTCTTACAACCCTGCTGGGCGAACCAAAGCGATAGTGGGTGGCCTGAGGCTTGGGGGCGACCTGGGCTCCCTGGATCCCGCGCCCTCCGCGGACGCCTCTCGACGTGGCATTCCCGGGCCGGGGCGTTCCCGTAGCCCGAAGGCCGAGGAATCGGGGCTCGTCCACCACACCCTCCCTCCGAAGTCCCAGGGCGTGGCCAGCCAGCCAGCCTCGGAATGTTCCAAACCGCCGGGTCGCCTGTTGCAACCCACGGGGGACGCGCCCGCCAGCCACAAGCTGTCCCGACCCCACCCAGGGTAGGCCCCAAACCCAGGGCTGTGCCTCACCGTGGAGTCTCGTTCCGAGCTCGCGCTCCAGGTGCTCCCACTCGCCTTGCTGCAGCAAGAGACAAAAGAGCGGCGCCCGCCCCTCGCCTTATATACACCGCGCCCCGCCCCGCCTCTCGCCCGCCGCAGCGGGGGCGTGGTCAGCCCGTGAGGGGCGTGGCCAGCGCGCGCGTCGGGTGGGGGCGCTCAGCATCTCGGGGCTGCCGGGGCTCCGCCCTTCTCGGCCCGCGCCCTGAGCCCGTTGCCCTCCCGCGTGGGGGTGGCAAACACCCGCGCCCCGGGGGTCTCTTTCCCTGCTGCGTCTTCTTCTCCCGGTACCCAGGCGCCTGCTGCTCACCTCGCGGGGAAGGCGTGAGGGGCAGCGGGGAAGGACTTGGGGTTTTGTTGCGTGTATATGTGGTGTGGGGTTGTGGGTGTGCGGGCGAGCACGCGCGCTCTGCTGCAGCCCTGCTCGTGGGAGACACCCAACCCGCGTCGCCCCGAGTCTCTTGCGTTTGCCTTTCTAGAGCCCCCCCCCCCCTCCTCTTTTTCTTGTGGCTGGTGCTTCTTAAAACACGCTGTTTCGGGCATTGTCTAAGGGTGGAGGTGGGAGTCCCGGGAGGGCTCCACTGTTCCTTCTCTCAGTGGCCTCTTAGGAACACTGTATCAGAGGGTGTGGTTTTCCTCCTTCAGTTAACCTTGAATGTGATTTTAAGAAGAAAAAGAAAAAAGCCAGTGTGCCTGCAAACTTTGCTTTTCTTATTATTAACCCATTTCGGGACTGGAATAATGCATTCCTGGGAAAGTTACCTCTTCAGCTTGTGTAACCCTCTTAGATAATAAGTTCTGTTCTATTCAGCCAGGGGTGAAACCTCACCGTCCATTCCCCTCTCCAGTGTCGAATAGTGGAGCATATTCCACTGATAGGAGAGGAAGAGGAGAACTATTTCCTGAATGACAAACTTCATGGTCCAGATAGACAGACAACCACCAAAACATCTTTGCTAGGCAGCTTGAGGTAATAAAAGTTCATTTGGGGGCCTGGAGAGTTGGCTCACCCACATGGTGGCTCACAGACTTATGTAGCTCCAGTTTTAGGGGATCCGACATCCTCTTCTCCTTGGGCACCAGGTATGCGTGTGGTGCATACTCATATGTACACGCAGGCAAACACTCATGCACATGAAATAAAAATAAATCTTTTAAAAGAAGTTCATTTTTTAACTTATGCAACAAGATCCTGTGCTAATTCCTTTCTTTCTTTTGAATTATTATTTCTTTTAGACAGGGCCTCACTATGTAGCCCTGGCTGACCTGGAACTTACTGTCCAGACCAGGATGGCTTTAAGCTCACAGAGATTAGCCTGTCTCTTGAATCTTGGGGCTAAAAGCCTGTGCTACCATGCCTGCTCTGTGCTTTCCGCCACACAGTAATTCTGGCATTCAGGCCTCCTCTCTCTTTGGTACTCTGGACCCCCTCCATCCTGTCTATCCAGACAGTGGACCAGGAAAGAAAAGAGGATAAAGGGCCACACTAGATTTCTATGGACCAGGATCAGTAGCTTCCTTTACTTCTGCCTCCATTTCCTTGGCTCGGACTTAGTCACATGGTCTCACCTTAACTCCAGGAAATCTAGTCTGACCGTTCCCTGGAGAAAAAAACGAAAGCTGGCCTGGGTGGATTGACACAATCTCTACTTATTGAAGGATCTGCTAAACGTGAGCATGAAACTATCCAGACACCCAGAGACAGGCTCTCTCTGGAGGGTTTTACTGGCACCCGATTCCTTGTTGGATGGAATCCATAAGTTGGCTTGATCTTCTTGGGCTTCACCTTGCAGTGAGTGAATAAATGTTCAGCTGTGCAAGTTTGGGCCCAAGGTGAACTCCAGTCCCAACTTCTCTGTATTTAGGAAAGGAATCTGACTCTTGTAGGCATAGGCACAGAGACAAGATGTCGATGGGGGATGGGGGGAGTGAGCATGCAGGATTCCCAAACCAAAGCTCATTAAGTTGACCTGCAGACATTCCCTGTTCTTACGAAGTTCAGCTCGGTGACTCCTCTGCAGACACAGAACATCCTCCTTAGCATTTGTGCCTCACAGCAATGGCCAGGCAGGGGATGTGATTGAGTTGATAGAGTGCTTGCCTAACATACTTGAGGTGCTGAGTGAGAAGCCTATAATCTTCCTTCTTAGGAGGTAGAGGTAGGAGGATCAGGAGTTCAAGGCCAGCGTTAACTACAGAGTGAGCTGGAGGCAAATGTGGGCTACCTGAGATCCTGTCTCAAAAACAAACCAAAAATAAGTGAGCAAAAGTGAATAGTCCAATCTAGGGGCCTCATTCAATCTAATAGACTTTAAAATCCCCACATGTACTTCAACCATTCTCCTACCATTTCTTACCTATGGATTGGCCAAGTGACTATCTTCTAGTAAATGTGGCAGAAATGAACCTTTTTTCTTTTAGGAGGCCAGGTCATAAAGGACCACATGGCTTTGAGCCATTGTCTGCAAGGGTGGTTCCTCCAGGCTCCGAGAGAATCCAGCATCTGGGAGGAAAGGCTGCATGCCTGCATTCCAGAGTGGAGCAGAGACAAGCTGTCCCTGGCCAAACTGAACTCAGGAGCAAGACAGACATTGCAGCTGCTTGAAGTTATTAAGTTTCTGAATGTTTTGTTACAGAGCAATAAATAACTGGAACACCACAAGGCAGAAAAAAGTCAGAACCTAGGGGTGTCAGGATCCCTAGGTCCCATTTGGAGAGTTTTCCTGTGTGTCATCCACGGTGTTCACACACACACACACACACACACACACACTTAAATCAATACGTGCTGGGTGTCTATGGAGTGTGTGGCAGTGTTGTGAGTGTGGAGGGTGATGGAGAGACGCACTCAGAGTAGAGAAGGATTCCATCAATAGGGCTCCTGTTTCGTGTTCACTGACGGCTGGGGCTGTTCTTATCAGTGATGACATTTCTGCCTGCTGCTTACAACAGGCTGGATACTGCTCACAGATGGCTTGGAGTAGGCTCCTAACTCATAAACAATCACATCTCCACCTTCTTTGTTGAGAAGGATGCTGGGGAACTGGAGAATGAATAAGTGGGGACCTCAGAGGGCCTTATGATGGCCAGCGGGGGAGGGAGAGCAGGGAGGTGGGAAGAGCCTTTTCCCACTTGTCCAGCCTGGCATTTTGTTTTGTTAACTTTTATTTCTTTTGAAATAGGGTCTTCACAGTCCCAGGCTGGCCTGGAACTTGCTGTGTAGCTGAGGATGATCTGAAACGTCCGGCCTCCTTGCTTTCACCTCTGTCGTGTTGGGATTACAGTGTGAGACACTAGACTCTTCGTTTGGTATTGGGGATTGAACCCAGGGCTTTGTGTATGGTAGGCAAGTACTCTACCAACTGAGCTACAGCTCATATCTGAAGTGTGACATTTTTCTCAGAGACTGGAATGAAGGTATGGACAGAATGGTAATTTTATAAAAGCTGCTGAGCTGAGGGACCACTGTTGAGGCTTTTGGCCTGGCCATCAACCCTTCCAAGACAAGGGTTCACTGATAGATGTGGTGGCTATGACTTATGGCCTTGTGGATAGAGTCCAGACTGCCTTTATTTTGGACAGGGTCTCATGAAGCCCAGGTCGATATCGAATTTGCTGTGTAGCTAAGAAAGACTTTGAACTTCTGATCCTCTGGCCTCTACATCCCAAGTACTGGATGCAGATGTATGGTGGCATGCCTGGCTTATGTGGTGGTAGGAACTGAACCCAGGGCTTTCTTCATGCTAGACAAGCACTCAACCACCTGACCGGCATCCCCAGCCACTAGATTACTTTTGACTACGAGGAAGTCATTCACTCCTGCTTCAGGGCTTTTGACTTTGCTCTGCCTTCGTTTAGGTGGCTGTTCACATGCCCTGCTCCTCAGAGAACCTCGGCTACCCTTACATAGTAACAATACCCTTGCCATTCATTGGGTAGTTACTGTATTTATACCAACACTCTTTATTGTCTTTCATCTTGTCTTCTTCATGGACTCCACCTCTAGCCAGCACATAACCAAACATGCTGTGTTTTCATTTTCTTCACTATCCCACAACAGGAAATGAGAAACCTCATCTGCCTTCTTGGCTACCATTTCCCCGGTGCCGAATGCGTTCTGACACGGCCACTGCTCAGTCAGCATTCTTTTGAACGAGTGCTCACGTTTCCCAGTCAGAATGAGTTCTTACTGGAGTGGTGATGAGCTCTCTGATTTGAGGCAGCCAGTGAAAAGAGAGCCGCTGTTTGGACTGTTGGAGGAGTGGTTTATACTTCTGTACCGCATGCTCACATGCTGTGCAGTATGGGAGAGGATCTCACCAGGAGTCAAAACACCCACCTTCCTGCCACTTCTCGAGCTGGCGTTACATTGTGGGATTAGTTTTGCCGTCTGTGTGACATCAGACAATAGAAACATGGGAAACAAACCAGGATGGAACCTGTGTCTGATGGTGAGCATTGTCAGTTGGACAGAATCTAGAATCACCCCGGGTTGGGCCTTTGGGCAAGCTTATGGGAAATGATCCTGATAACGTGAATTAAGGTGTGAAGACCTGCCCACTGTGCATATTGCTGTTCCCTGGTCTGGAGAAGGGGGCAGGGCTGGGGCAGGGCTGAACAGCTGCACGCACTCCTGCCCTCAGCTGCTTCTTCTAAAGAGTTATTTATGAGCCCCACATTCATGCAGGTACCCCCAGAGATTAGAAGAGAATGCTGGGTCTCCTGCGGCTAGAGTTACAAGTATTTAGAAAGCTCCTTGATGTGGGTGCTGGGAGCCAAACTTAGACCTCTGAGAGTGCTGTCCACACAACCACTGAGCTGTCTCTGCCCCCTTGATATGCTTTGTCTTTAACTATTACATTGTGTGTGTGTGCGTGTGCGCACGCGTGTGCTTGAGCACGCATGTACAGGCCTGTGGAGGTCACAGAAGATACCCACAGAGGAGAACCTGTGAACCCGTGGGAGCAGGTTCTCTCCGTTTCCTGTGTGGGCCTCTGAAATGGATCTCAGGCTTGGTGTCAGGTGTCTTTAGGCACTGAGCCATCTCCCTGGCCAAATATGAATGTATATTATATGTTTTTTTTTTTTTTTTTTGGTTTTTGAAACAGAGTCTTGCTATATAGCCCAGGCTGGCTTTGAACTTGCTGTGTGGTCCAGGCAGGCATGAACTGCCGCCTCTGCTTTCCCAGTGCTGGGTTATCAGGTGAATACCCACCACACTTGTCAAGGACTTTCCTTTTAGTATCTCAGGAAGATCCCCTAGCTACAATCTTGTGCCTATGCAGATCAGGTATGTATATAAACAAGCCAGGCACATTCTGAGAAGGGACATACACAGTTTAAAAGTGATTATACGATATAACCTATCAGTCAGAACAGAACCATTTTCTTATGCCCAGTAGGAACCAAGTTCCTCCTTCTCCTGGATCCTTCCAAGCAAGCCCTCAGTAACGCTTGGGCCCTTGAGCGCTTCCTTGCTAATGTAAGGTCCACTGCTCTTTTGTAGTGGATTCTGGCCTGCGCTGTAGCTTTGCTTTGAATAAAGCTTCCTCGATACTTTGCATTCAGTGTGGGCTTTTGTTTTTGTTTTTAATTCTTGGAGTAAGGAGACAGGAACATGGAAGCCCCTGACCCAGACCCTGACATCAGCGATAACGGCACTGTGAGGAGAGAGCTGTCATTTTTTTAAAAACATAATTTCTTTATTGAATCTTTGGGAATTTCACATCCTGCAACCCAATTCTACTCACCTCCCAGTCCCCCCATATCCTTCCCTCCCTGCTGAAGCAGCCTCTCCAATGAAAATAAAAAAACAAACAGACCAAACCAAGCAAACAAACACAAACACAAAGAGACAAACAAACAAAAAACTCAAGAACAAAAACAAAATAACAAAAAACCCTCTTTGCTCCTCCATCCTTCCCGCCTCTCCAACACCTCTTCATTCGTCCTGGTGGCGTTGGGAGCTGTGGTGTGTCATACAGTACACCCTTTGGTCCAATCAGCTTCACTGGCAAATGTTCATTGCAACGAGGCACTGGTCTGGTTCAAGGCCTCTGGTTTCTGGCACACCATCATCACTGGGTCTTCACCCAAACTCCTCTGGAATATCCCACAGCCGCCCCAAGTCATGAAGATCCTGTGGTTATCGTTCCACAGGACCAGTCTCTTCACAAGCTCCAGCTGGTCCTAGATGGGGTAGATGCTAGAGTGGACCACCACAAGGCCCAGCTGTGGGCCTGGGTGGCAGCTGAGTGGTCATTCCAGGCCACTGGGGCCACCCCCATCAGCCAGCTCCCTTATGCCCATGCCCTCAGAGTCAGGAGAGCTGTCATTCTTTAGATGAAGCCGTATTTCCATATGGGTATCTGTTGTGTGTCATCCTCCCCTCCCCCATTATGAAGACCGGCAATTGTCATGATATGAGCAGCCCTTTGGAGAGGTCTGTGTGACAAAGAATGTAAGTGTTTGTCCAGTAACTGGTGAGGAGCTGAGGCTTGCTGATGTAAACTAGGTAGTGTGGCTTCTGGCCCCAGGAGACTCTTCAGATGATTGAGAAACTCATGACCAATCACGTGCAGCTTCAGGAGCCTGGGCCAGAACCGTCTAGCTAAACTGCTCCCCCAAACTGAGAAGACAAACCAACTTTGGTGTTTTATGTTGCAAACTTTGAGGATAATTTAGTGTCCAATAACAGATAAGTTATTCCAGTCTCAAAAGTAGAGAGAAAATGTGCAGAGACAAAATGGAACCATGGCTGGGGGAAGAGAGAATAAAGAGTGCTTGTTTGTTTATGCTGTGGATCTACCCTAGACATTTGTGCTCACACAAGTACTCGGCCACTGAGCTATACCCCCGGCCCCAGGGAGTGCGATGGTTATTCCTCACTGTTAACGTGACTGCATTTAGAATCACCTAGGAGACTGGGCGTGTCCACTGTGAGGTTGTTTCCAGACAGGTTTAGCTGGAGAGAAACTGTCACCCTGAGTGTGGATGGCCCCGTGCTATGGGGTGGGGGCCTGGGCTGAATAAAAAGGGCAAGCAGAGAAAGCCAGCTGAGCACTAGCGTTCTAGCGTTTGTCCTGCTGCTTCTGGACTATGGATATAATGTGACAAGAAGCCTTTCGTGTTCCTGCAGCCATGCCCTTCCCACCACGATGGACTGTACCCTCAGATGTGAGCCAAATAAGTCCTAACAACCTTGGTTTTGTGTGTGTGTGTGTGTGTGTGATTTTGTCGTAACAAGGAGAAAAGTAACATAGGGACTTCTTATTTCATGGTACAAAACTAGAGGAAAATCGTGATGGTTGCCCATCAGCAGACACTTAATGCCCTTGAACTTTACACTTGGAAACAGTTAAAATGGTAAAATTTGTATTATGTATGTTTTACCACAATAAAGAAAAGGTAGAGGGTTGGGGATAGAGCTCAGTGCCACAGTGCTTGCCAAGTGTGTGTGTGAGGTGCGAGGTTCAATCCTCAGCGCCGAAATCAAAACAAAGGAGAAAACTGAAAAGAGAGAGGTGATGGTGTGTTGCTCTTCCAGAGGACCTGAGCTCAGTTCCCACATCTGCATTGGGCAGCTCACAGTACAGTACTGTACCTCCTGTACCTCCAGCTCCAGGGCATTTGACATCCTCTCCTGGGACCCAGGGGCAGCTGCACACAGGTGTACATGCCTAGACACAGACACAGACACATAATTTAAAACAAACAAACAAACAAAACTAAAATAAGTGGAAAAGCTGTGGGGAAGAAAAGATAGTCAAAGCCAATGTTGTAAGAAATAAAATCTAACAGCTGATAAACAGAAGTGCCTTCAGCCACCTGAGATCCAAATAGAGAAAACCAGAAAATACTGCAGCCTGATTGAGTCTGTTATTTCTCCTCAACCAAACTCGGTTAGGCTGGCTAACTAACTCAATCCAACCCAGAAGTCTGGATTAGAAAATTACCAACAGTTGCATTTGCCTGATGCCATGCAGACCTGACAAAATCATCTTCCCAGTAAGCTTTAACACAAACCTGATGTAAAACACATAAACGAGCTGGGCGGTGGTGGCGCACGCCTTTAATCCCAGCACTTGAGAGGCAGAGGCAAGGGGATCTCTGTGAGTTCGAGGTGAGCCTGGTCTACAGAGTGAATCCTAGGACAACAAGGGCTATACACTGTCTCTAAACCCTGACTCAAAAAAGAAAATAGATGAACATGTGCATAGTCTGTTTAGAAGAAGATAAACATAAGAAGCAGAAGCAAAGACAATAGATGAGGGGTGAGATTGAGCCCTCCTGATTATTCAGCCAAGGAAGGGGCTTGTGTTAGGTTTAAAGACTGCTCTCTGCATCCGGTAAGGGCGTCTGCCATTCTAGGCTGTCACTGTCGTACAGGTGATTTGCCTGCATGTCTCTCTGTGTACCCCTTGTGGGCCTGGTGCCCACGGAGATCAGAACGAGCTCCAGTTAGAGACTGTTGTGAACCACTGGGTGGGTGCTGCTATCAAGCTTGGGCCCTCTGCAAGAGCAGTGTATGCTCTTAACCGCTGAGCTGTTCTCCAGCCCCAAGAACGTGCTTACTGATGGATGGAAACACTCTCTCCACTTGCCATAGCTTTAGCTTTGACAGGAAATGGGTAAGGTGAGTGACAACAGTTTTGATGAGCAAGGTCTTCACACGTCTCCAGCCCCTATAGCCTTGGAGCCAGCCAGACTTGCTATCAGACAGTAATTTTCAAGCTTTTTTTTTTTTTTTTTTTTTAATCTCACCCCAAGAAGAACATTAAGAACATTTCCCAGGGTGATACCAAGCTCACATGAGCACAAAATGAAATGAAGTTGCCACCAGAAAAATACTCGCCCTTGCTGTGAGCCAGACTCTGACCTCTGCCTTATTCCTTTTTTGGTTTTTAAGTCTTTTATTTTGACGTAATTATAGACTTATGGGAAATTGTAGAAAAGAATCTCCCGAGGTCTCTTCTACCTTTTCTTCAGTTTCCCCTAATTACAAAACTCTAACGCAGTATCAAAGCCCACTTGGGCAATCCATGACAGACTCTTTCCAGTGCTCACCAATGTTACACACACTCACTTGTGTCCACGTGTGTGCAGTTCTGTGCAGCTTTATCATAGGTGTGGTCACGGTGAAGAATTCACTGACCACCACCACCATGGTCCAGACACAGAGCTTCCCCATCACCTCTAGGGGCTTTCATGACATCCCTTTAAGCTTAAAGCACCCCACCGTAACCCCAGCAGCCACTAAGATGTTCTCCACCTCTTGAAATACTGTCATTTCAGGACTATTACACACACGAAAACAATTGTATGGGTTCCTTTGAGACTGGCTTCTCCTGCTCCATTGTGTCCTTACGGTCTGTTTCTTGTCCTGTTGTTGGATAATTTGACAGAAGCCAATTAAGGGAGAATGGATTTACTTCAGCTCACAGTTCTGAGACACAGTTCATCACGGCAGGGAAGTTAAGGCTGAAGGGCCTTGAAGCAGTTGGTCACATCACACCCATAATCAGGAAACAGAGAGCAATGGATGCTGGTGCTCAGCTCACTTTCTCTATTTTGTGCAGCCTAAGACCCCTACCTAACCCAGGGAATGCCCACGCCCACAGAGAAGGTGGAGCTTCATCAATTAACCTACTCAGTAAAATCCCTTACAGGCAGGCCACAGGTGCTCCTGAAGGCTTGTCTCTTGGGTAATTCATGTTTTAAAAAAGTTTTTAAAGACTTACTTTATTATTTTTAATTATGTGTGTGTGTGTGTGTGTGTGTGTGTGTGTGTGTGTGTGTGTCTATGTGTGGGTATGTGCACACAAGTGTGTGCCGATGCTTGAGGATGCCAGAGGTGTTGGCTCCTCTGGAGCTGGTGTTGAAGGTGGTTGTAAAGCTGCTTTACACAGATGCTTGGACTCAAACCTCTCATCCTTTGCAAGAGCAGTATGTACTCTTAACTGTTGAGCCCTCTCCGGTCCCTCCTAGGTAATTCTTGATCCCATCAAGTTGACAGTTAACGCCAGCCATCACAGGCCCCATCCACATTGTTGAATATATCACAGATTCACTTTTATTACTTTTTGAGATGGGCTCTTGTGTAGTCCAGGCTAGGCTCAATTTGAGCTCTTCCTGCCTCAGCTTCCTGCAGGCTGGGATTATAGATGTGAACTACCATACCCAGAATTCCATTCATTTTCATTCCTGAACAGTGTTCCTTTCCCACGGTACGGATAGACCACCTCCTCAAGGGCATTTTGACTATTTCCAGTTTAAAGCTGGGATGAACCTCTACGTAATTGATACATATGTATGTGTGTGGACAGGTTTTCATTTCTTGGGTCATATGGTAAGTATTTTTACTTTTATAAGAGACTGCCAAACAGTTTTGCAGAGTAGCTGTACTATTTTGCATTTACTGGCAGTGACTAAGAGCTCCATTCTCAGCTACATATTGTCCTTCTTTTGATTTTAGTTGTCCTAAACCATCTAAATATTTTAGTTGTTGTCAAAGAGAACCTTCGAACCATGGTTTTAATTTCCATTTCCTCGGTGGCTGGTGGTGTTAAATGATTTCTCTCCATTGTATTTTTTTCATTAAAAATGTCCTTTGTGACCTGTGCAGTTGATTTCATTACCCAGGAGTTGGTTGGGACCAGTGGTTCAAACTCGGCTGTAGTGGATCCATCGTTTCTAGCAATGGCCTAGTGTCAGCTCTCAGAGGCCACTTCTTTAGAGCTAGTTGAGTGGGGTGTGCCTGTAATCCTAGCATTGTGAGGAGGAAGCAGGAAGATCACTGTAAGTTTGAGGCTAGCCAGGTGGAGGTAGAGAGTTCCAGGCTGCCCAGGTCTGTATATGGAGACCTGTAGATGTAACCAACCGTCGTATAAATAAGAAACACAGAACCAATGCAAAGAAGAAAGCCAAGAGGTCAGAGCTAAGAGCCAAAACCTTACCCTTCCTCCCGCAGTGATCCTACCTCTCCGAAGGAGCTGGTACTTCCTGTGTTAAAGTCTTTATATAGTCTCTGTTCTGCCTTCTCATTGGTTGTAAACCCAACCACAGGACTGCCTCATTACAGCCTGTCTGTATAGACCTCCAGGTGTTCTATGGTTGGTAATGAGATTAAAGGCATGTGTATCCAATGCTGGCTATATCCCTGGACACACAGAGACTTACCTAGCTCAAACGTACACCACCACTGCCCTGCTTTCCTATGGCTTGCTAATAGCTCTGACCCCCAGGCAACTTTATTTATTAACATACAAATAACATTTTGGTACAAAGAAAATATCACCATAGAGACCTGTCTCAACAAACAGGCAGGCGGTGCAGACCTGCAGTTCCAGCACTTGTGGGACAGTGGCAAGAAGACAGACATGATTCAAAGCCAGCCTGAGACACGTAAGACCCTGTCTTCCCTTCTCTGTGCACATCTGGATGCTAACTCTCCAGCTGTTGGGTTCTGCCTGTCTGGATCTGTGTGAGAAGTCTGTCCCAGCACTGACCAAGGACAATCCCCCTCTATTTTCTGCCCCAGACTCTAAGCAGATACAGTTCTCTGCAAAGTCAGAGTGATACAAGATGTGTCACTTGAAAACAGAGGAGGCTTTGTTCTAGGGTGTGACCTTCAGGCTCTGTGCTCTGGTACTGGGGAGGAAGGAAGGATGTACAGTAGCGGTTCTCAACCTTCCTACTGCTGCGACCCTTTCATACAGTTCCTCAGGTTGTGGTGACCCCAGCCATAACATCATTTCATTGCTACTTCATCACTGCAGTTTTGCTACAGTTATAAACTATAATGTAAATATCTGTCTTTTCTGGTGGTCTAGGCGATCCCTATGAAAAAGTCTTTCGACCCCCTGAAGGGTCCTGCGTGACCCACAGGTCGAGAACCACCGATGAGGAGGATCAGGAATTGATGAGTAGGAGGGAAGGTAGAGGAAATGAAGTGTATCATTCTTTTCATTTATTCCACCAAGATCCTTCTGAGTGCACAGGCTTGTGGGTAATACAGAGTGAACACACACACACACACACACACACACACACACACACACACACACGCTTGTGCATTCATTTTGTCTTATTTTACTTATTTTTGGTAAAACAAACAAACAAACAAACCCCAACAAACAGTAGGAGCATAGACGCCACAGAGCAGAGATAAGTGATCTCTGGCAGGCTCCCTCTGGTCCCCTGAGCCTCAAAAGCCCTGAGATAGCATACAGATGTGGTTTTGGTTTTGTGGTGTGTGTGCCTGTGTCACGTGTGCTCTTTGTGTGTGTGTGTGTGTGTGTGCACGCACATATGTGAGTATTGCATGTGTGTGTGCCTGTGGCACACACATTAAGAGACCAGAGCAGGATGCAAGTTGGACGACTTCCTCTTGCCCTCTGCCTTGTTTTGAGACAGGGTCCGTGGCTGAACCAGAAGCTTGTCCTTTTGGCTAGGCTGGCCGGCCAGTGAGCTCTGCAGATCCTCCTGTCTCTTACTCAACGAGCCATGTCCCCAGTCTTGAGCCACTGAGTCTGGGGAGTGTGTGTGTGTGTGACTTGTTACAAAGCCAAAGTCACTGTAACCCTCAGTGGGTAGTCTTTTGCCCCCCACCAACCCCAATTCTGTTTTCTCTCCCTGGAAGCTGTCCCTGTGATTGATTTTGTGGGCATGACATTCAGAGACGGTTGGATATGTGTACACCAGTGTGACACAAGCATGTATGTAGGCACATGCATTTTCTTTTCTTTATTTCTGATTAAAAAATTAAATAAAAAAACATTATTTCTCCCGAGTCTGGTGGTGAATGCCTTCAACCCTAGCACTGAAGAGGCAGAAGCGGGCAGAGGCAAGCAGATCTCTGTAAGTTCTGGGCCAGCCTGGTCTACATAGTGAGTTCCAGCCCAGCCACATGTGTGAGCTTGAATGCCGTGGAGCACACGCATCTGTCAGGGAGCAACTGTGTGGAGTCAGTCCTCTCCTCCCTCCTTTAGGGGAGTTCCCCAGATGAATCTGGTCACCAGGCTTTCGTGACAAGTGCCTTTACCTGCCAAGCCACCTGTCAGCCCTGTTTGTTTTTATTTTTCATCTATTTTTTCCCCTACCTGTCGAGAGAGGTTCTTGGCTTCAAACTCATGATCCTCCTGCCTCAGCCTCCTGAGTGCTGGGATCCCATGTGTGTGCCTTGCTTAGCTCTTTTGTTCACAAATGACAAGGTGTTACTCTCTGCGTTTTTCCCTTTCTGCCTTCATACTTCCTGGATAACAGATCATTTCCCTGTAAATAATTCAATACTGATGCAGATAGCTAACTGTATACACGCTATGAGACCCTCACTGCTTTGAGCACTTACGTGGATTGACTTGCTTATTTGTTTTTGAGACAGTCTGTCTATGTAGCCTTAGGGTCTGTCCTTGAACTGGGAAGCCTCCCACCTCAGCCTCCTGAGTGCTAAAATTGAAGTGTATGTCTTTACTTACTTTAATTTTAATGCTTAATTTATAACATAAGATTTACTTATAAATACATAACTCAATTATCTTTACTAATGTGCAGTTATTACCATCGAAGTCTTATTTTGGATGTTTTTCGTCATCCCTGTTCCCAGATCCCTTTGTCTCACAGTTAGACATCATCTTTGGTCCCCAGCCTCAGACACGTGATCAGCTTTCTGCCTATGTAAGTGTGTGAGCAACTTGAGTCCGTTCTTTCCTCCTGAGCCCTTTACACACTGGCCCTGAATGTACCAAAAATCTCTGGGAAACATATTGGGAATCACATTTTCTCATTTGTTTCTTTTGTTCAAGTGAGCCTAGGTCAGGATATTGATTTTTTTTTCTGGTTTATTTTTGCCTTTTAATTTTATGATTCTCTCT
>CABHPP010141884.1:38472-81628 GCA_902168425.1 Peromyscus attwateri | reverse complement strand
TTTTTTTTTTGGTCTTATCTTCATCTCTATTTATTTTCTCTTATTTTATCAGCATATAAGAATGTCTTTGCCTTGTTGACCGTGTCCTTTGCCCTACAAAAGCATCTCAGTTTCAAGAGGTCCCATTTATTAATTGTTTCTCTCATTGTCTGTGCTACTGGTGTTATATTTAGGAAGTGATCTCCTGTGCCAGTGCATTCAAGACTACTTCCTACTTTCTCTTCTGTCAGGTTCAGAGTAACTGGATTTATGTTGAGGTCTTTGATCCACTTGGACTTAAGTTTTATGCATAGTGACAGATATGGATCTATTTGCAGTCTTCTACATCTTGACATTCAGTTATGCCAGCACCATTTGTTGAAGATGCTTTCCTTTTTCCATTGTATACTTTTGGCTTCTTTGTCGGAAATCATATGTTCATAGGTGTGCAGATTAATGTCAGGGTCTTCAGTTTGGTTCCATTGGTCCACATGTCGGTTTTTATGACAGCCTACAGAATGGGAAAAGATCTTCACCAACCCCACATCTGACAGAGGGTTGATATGCAGAACATATAAAGAATTCAAGAAATTAGGCATCAAAATACCCAACAGTCCAATTAAAAAATGGACTATAGAGCTCAACAGAGAATTCTCAACAGAAGAAGCACAAATGGCTGAAAGACATTTAAGGAATTGCTCAATATCCTTAGTCATCAAGGAAATGCAAATCAAAACAACTCTGAGATACCATCTTACACCTGTCAGAATGGCTAATATCAAAAACACTGAAGACAACTTATGCTGGAGAGGATGTGGAACAAGGGGAACTCTCCTCCACTATTGGTGGGAATGCAAGCTTGTACAGCCACTTTGGAAATCAATATGGCACTTTCTTAGAAAATTGGAAATCAACCTCCCTCAAGACCCAGCTATACCACTCTTGGGCATATACCCAAGGAATGCTCAATCATACCATAAGGACACATGCTCAACTATGTTCATATCAGCATTATTTGTAATAGCCAGAACCTGGAAACAACCTAGATGCCCTTAAACTGAAGAATGGATAAAGAAAATGTGGTACATATACACAATGGAGTACTACTCAGCAGAGAAAAACAATGACATCATGAGGTTTGCAGGTAAATGGATGGAACTAGAAAAAAAAATCATCCTGAGTAAGGTAACCCAGACTCAAAAAGACAAACATGATATGTAATGACACATAAGTGGATACTAGATGTAAAGCAAAGGATAACCAGACTGCAACTCACAACTCCATGGAGGCTACCTAGTTAAGAGGACCCTAAGAAAGACACAGGGATCACCCAACGACAGAGAAATGGAGGAGATCTACATGAGCAAACTGGGGCTGAAGGGGGTAATGGAGGGCAAGGGTCGGGGGAAAGAGAGCTTAGTGGAGAGAGAGGTCCCAGCTGGATCAGGAGCAGAGTGGGAGAACAGGGAGGGAGATACCATGATGAATGAAGACCTCAGGGGAATAGGAAGAAACAGAGTGCTAGAGAGGTCCCCAGAAATCCACAAAGACACCTCCACTGTAGACTACCGGCAATAGTCGAGAGATTGCCTGAGCTGACCTGCTCTGGTGATTGGATGGCCGGACACCCTGGCTGTTAGGATAGAACTATCATCCAGTGTCTGATGGAAGTGGATGAAGAGATCCACAGCCAAGACCCAGGTGGAGCTCTGGGTGTCCAATAGGCAAGAGAGAGGAGGGATTGTAGGAGCAAGAGATATTGAGACCATGATTGGAAAAACACAGGGACAAATAGCCAAACTAGTGGAAACACATCAACTGTGAACCAATGGCTGAGGAGCCCCCATGGAACTGGACCAGGCCCTCTGGATAAGTGAGACAGTTGATTAGCTTGAACTGTATGGGAGGCCACCAAAGCAGTGGAACTGGAACCTGTCCTTGGTGCATGGGCTAGCTTTTTGGAGCCTGGGGCCTATGCTGGGACACTTTGCTCAGCCTTGGTGTAGGGAGGAGGGGACTGAACCTGCCTTGGCTGAGTCTACCAGGCTGGGCTGACTCCCCAGGGGAGACCTTGCCTTGGAGGAGGTGGGAATGGGGGATGGATTAGGGGAGAGCCCTGGGGCGTGGGAGGAGGGAGGATGGGGGAATCCGTGGCTGATATGTGAAACTAAGTTAATTATAAAATAAAAATATTAAAAAAAAAGAATGTCCTTGCATTTGAAAATTCCTAGCATTAATTTTTTTTAATAACATAATTCTTTACTAATTCTTTGGGAATGTCACACCATTCACCCCAACCCCACTTACCTCCTAGTCCCTCCATATCCACCCCTCACCCCTCCAGTACCCCCTCCAAAAAACACAATACCCCCAAATTAATTAAAAACAAAACAAAACAAACAAAAAGCCACATCACTCCTCCATCTTTCCCATTTCTCCATTCTTCATTTGTCCCAGTGGCTTTGAGAACTGCAGTGTGTCACACAGGATACCCTTTTGTCCAATTAGCCCCAGCCGCAAATGTTCAGTGCAGTGAGTCATTGGTCTGGTTCAAGGCCTCTGGCCTCTGGCACAGCATCATCACTGGACCCTCACTAAAACTCCTCTCAGATATCCTACTGTTGCCCAAGTCATAGAAATCCTGCTGCTATTGTTCCATAGGACCAGTCCCTGGCTCTAACAGGTCATAGATGAACGAGATGTTAGGGTGGGCCAACCCAAAGCTCAGGATGTGAGTTTGAGTGTTAGCTGAGCTGGCCATTCTAGGCTTCTGGGATGTATCACCTCAGGTGACGGGTGGAGCCAGCTCTCCTGTGCCTGTGCCATCTTAGCCAGCTCTCCCATATCTATGGTGAAGGATGCAGTCATCTCTCCTGGGTATGAGAGGCCAACTTTCCTGCTGCAGTGTCCAGCAAGGGAAAGGGCCAGAAAACCCAAGGCCAGATGCCCCAGGGCCAGTGAAAGGTGGGCCTGGCTAAACACAGCTCTCAGGTTTCAACATGCATGCTTCCTATTGGCCCTGTGGTAACAGAGGCCATGGGACAGCAAACCACGGCTATAGCAGAACTATGGACACAGACATGGCCACAAGTGGTAGCATAGGCCACCCAGGACACCAACATGGTCTCAGGTCTCTCATCAGACCCCAGACATCAATATGGGCTTTGATGATATCAGGAGCCATGGACATCAACACAGACTTTGGTTAATGTAAGGCCACGGACCTAGACATGGTTCTTGGCAGCAGCCTGGGCCCAGATATCACCCTGGCCCTGGATGGCAAGCAGATCATCCACATCATCCTGTCCCTTACCACCTACACTTGTTTGTAGATGTAACCAACCGTCTTATAAATAAGAAACACAGAACCAATGCAAAGAAGAAAGCCAAGAGGTCAGAGCTAAGAGCCAAAACCTTACCCTTCCTCCTGCAGTGGTCCTACCTCTCCGAAGGAGCCGGTACTTCCTGTGTTAAAGTCTTTATATAGTCTCTGTTCCGCCTTCTCATTGGTTGTAAACCCAACCACAGGACTGCCTCATTACGGCCTGTCTGTATAGACCTCCAGGTGTTCTAAGGTTGGTATTGAGATTAAAGGCATGTGTATCCAATGCTGGCTGTATCCCTGAACACACAGAGACTTACCTAGCTCTGTCTACCAAGTGCTGTGATCACAAGTGTACACCACCACTGCCCTGCTTTCCTATGGCTTGCTAATAGCTCTGACCCCCAGGCAACTTTATTTATAAACATACAAATAACATTTTGGTACAAAGAAAATATCACCATACTTGTTCAATCCTACCTCTTTGCATAGAATATGAACTGATCTGCTTCCCTTTCTTTCCCATTTATCCACCATATATTTCCTCATCATATTCACACCTACGTGCCCAGTGCCATGGGACTCAGGCTGGTCTGTGGGTATCTTTCACCCACCTGCTCTGAGTGGCATCAGGAAAGCCTATGTATGTCTTCAGTCAGCCGGGATGATAGCATTGATTCTTTTATAAAGACTTTTGAAGTTTGTGTACTTTTCTCTACTAATGCTAAAGATCACAAACTGTCAAAATATTCACTTTCCACTCTTCATTTTCAAACTGAATCACTGACTTTTATAACTGGTCTAGGTTAAATTTTGTTGTTGTTTATCTGTGCTTATTTCTGTTTTATTATTTGTTCTTCTCCTTAGACAATGAGATTGCATCTGGAACACAATCTTTTATGGTCCTCATTTTATTCTAAGGTCTATTACTTATTAAACACAAGCATATAAATATCTAACTTTTATAACTGGAGTTTTTATTAGAATAACTTCAGTTGATTTGTTTCTGTTTCTTACTTTTAACACACAAAATAAATAAAAATGATAAATTTAGACTGTGAGGATTGAAGATGTTCACATGTACAAATTTTTATAAAGAACGCAATGAAAAGTCATTAAAATTGGAAAGAAGAAAGTGAAGAGAAGTCATGTGATCATTCCTTTAGAGACTACTAATTACTGGTTTAGGGTTGAGCTAACTGCATTGAGATGGTGAAGAGAAGCACAAATTCCTGAGAGATCCCAGGGGACGAAGGGAGCCAAAATATTTGTACTTACTTAAACTAGACTGAAGAGTCAGGGTAAAATGAAGATGGTGAACTAGGTACCAACTCTGCACAAATGGGAAAGGATGCATCAAAGAGATGATGGGTGTAGGGGAAAGTAAGCCAGGAATATGAATGATACAGCCAGGAAGAAAGAACTAGAACCACAAGGATACAGCAATTGAGAGGAAGGTTTACCAGGATTAAAACTTTGAAGGAAACATTTTTTTTCCCCATTGCGCATTTAGTTGTCACTACAAAATTATTATTTTTTACTTTTTATCTTAATAACACCATGATTAACTAACCCCCTTTCTAATGATTTTAATTCTTCCCCTACTAGTTTAATTACTAATGTTTATAATGAACAAATATCTCTGTATTACAATACTCCCTGAAGAAAGCAAATTCAAGTTTTTTCACCACCATTTCAGACAAAATACAAGGACACAAAAATGTTATCCTCTTTGTCCCAGTCTTACCTCTTTCACTATCAGTTAGCTTCACTTAGTCTTGACTGGCCTCTTATGCAACAGCTTCCTTATATACTTGAGCTGCAATTTGGGTTATTATTTTATCCTATAATTAGGAATGTGTGTGTGTGTGTGTGTGTGTGTGTGTGTGTGTGTGTGTGTGTGTGTGTACATGTGGTATGGTGTGTGCTGGTACACATGCATGTGTATAAACATACATGCAGAAGCCAGAGGTCGATATTAGATGTCTTTTCCAAGTGCCTTCCAACCTACTTTTTGAGGCAAGTCCCAGGTTCTGTCAAAATCCAGCTAGACTGGCTGGCTAGAAAGTGCCATAGATACTGCTGTTTTTCCTTGGTAGTGATGAGATAGCATGAGTGTATATGACAGCAAGCTTTAACATGGGTTCTGGAAAATCAATGTAGGTACCCATACTCGCACAGCATTGCACTTTACCTACTGTGCCATCTCCCCAGCACCTGAAGTAGTTATTTCTAGAAATATTTTTAACTGTAAAGTCTTCAGTTATACAACAGGTCTCTGCCTCAATTATTGAACTCACATCCAGTTTCTGCAATACACCATCTTTACCAGAAGCTACAATGTTATATAGCAAATCCTCAGATCTTACATGTTCTGTCAGTTTTGACTTCTGTCTTTTAATTTTATATTACTCTGTCCCTTAACCCATTCATCATAGACACAATTGTGTTTCTTGATTATCTGTTTAACTATGATTATTTACTTAATAAAGTGGATACATACTCATTATTCTATAACTGGCCTAATTTGCTCAGAATAATATTATCAGGTTTCACCAATATTGTCACATACTACATGATTTCTTAATTTATCTAAGGAGAAAATTTAGCATTATGATTATCAATTTTTTTATAATGATTAATCTTATGCATCAATTTAAGCTAAGAAAATATCCATGAAGATGATGACAGATGTGTCTGAGTAGTCAGTGCTGGGGGAGATTAACATATCAACAGGTCAATAAAGATCATTCTTAGCAATGAGGGTGGCCTTGTCTGATCTTGCTGAAGGCTAAATGGAAAAACAAATTGAAAGAAGCAAAAATTGCTGTATTTGATCTGGAATATCCATTGTCTCTTGCCCTTGGATATTAGATCAACCCTTATAATGTATAAGCCTTTAAACTTGGACTTCCACTACTTTTTACCCTGATACCCAGACATTTAGCTTCAGATTGAGCTATGTTGTCAATCTTTCTGACTCTCCTGCTGGCATAGGCAAATTATAAGATTTCTAGATCTCAACTTAGCTCTAACTTAAACACACACACACACACACACAAGTGAACACACAGACACCTCCAGAGCTTTTATTCTTATCAGTCCTGTCTCATGGAGAACCTTGACCATGACACATGTATTACTGCATATCTCCCTTTGGGCATTCTCACCAATAGTGTCCATGTTTCCAATTTATTCTCCACTACACCAATATATTTCACCTTCTAGTTTTCAATCAAAGCAACCCAACTGCACTGAAATATCAAGATGACTCTTCACCGTGTATCTCTTCTAACTAGTCATATGGGAACTCTCTCTGTAAACATATTGTATATTTATATATCTTATTTGGAAGAAATATAAATGGGAACCTTTTACACATATTTCAGCCATGCTTTTATATCATTATTATTATCATATCACTATTATTGTTACTTTGCTGTTGGGTTGTAGGTTTCCAGATAAACTTGGATATTAACCCTTTATCTCTCCTATGATCTCTCAATGTTTTCCATTTTGTAAGCTGCCTTTAATTTCTGCCTGTATTTTACACTGGTTGTGAATAACTGTTTTTGTTTGATGAAAGAAGACACAATTGAAAAAAGACAAACTGGAAAAAAATCTCCTATTCATGCTACTAAGCTTCCACATTCCTCAAATGGTTCTCAGGCTCAATACAATGAACAGCATCAAATTTCAGTTTCATCTTTGAATGTATCCTCTTTGTTAGTGAGAAGCAATTTCTGAACCACTATACCCATTTGTAACAATTATTGTTTATTTGGCAGCAGAAATAATTCATGTTAAGCATTTTTTAACATTTTTCTTTCTGTGTGTGGACTAGAGTCAACAACAAGGTACATAACTTCAGTTATGCAAAGCAGATGTTAGAGGCATACTACAGAATAACATGGCTGCATTTACAATTGAGAAAGTCGGTCTCATTTATTCTTACCCCAGGCTTTTCCACAAACACACAAAAAAAAATGAATATATACAACAGTATCATTTATTTACTTATTTTCATATAGGTGTATGTATGTGTCTTTCTTTGCATTAGTTTATGTGCATCACATGTGTACAAGCGCCCATGGAGGCCAAATGAGGGCATTGGGTTCCTGGAGCTGGAGTTACAGTTGCCTGTGCACAATCCCACGTGGATGCTGGGAACCAAACTCAAATCCTCTGGAAAAGCAGTATGCCCCCTTTTTTTCTTTCTTCTCTTCTTTTTTTTTAAAGATTTTCTTTTTATTAAAAATAGATTCTTTTCTCATATATGTGTTGTACTTCCAGTCCCCCCGCCATCCCACCCAGTTCCTCCATACCTCTCCTCCCATCTGGATCCATTCCCTTTCTGTCTTTTATTAGAAAAGAACAATAGCACATAAAAATTAAATATAGTAAGATCAAACAAAAACCATCACATCAAAGTAGGACGAGGCAAACCAAGGCCATGTTGGTGAAGACAACACCCACACAATTCACTGAGCATGGAGAGGTCAAGCTGGTGCCTACATAGAACCTTCATCTCTATGTTCTAGCATCTTTAGCATAAGAAGGTACTCTGCAGTCTACCAAAAGAGAAATGTAAACACCAACCCAATCATAAACCCTTTGATCTACAATGCTGGATATCCTTCAAGCTAAGCTAGGGAAATGGTGGCACAAAGCTTATGGGAGTAACCAAAACATCTGCTTTGATTTAAGATATATTCCAAGAGATGGAACCCATATCCAACACTGCTTAGGTGACCAAAAACCAGAGACTAGACAGCCCTGTTGACCTGGGGTAAAAACAAATACTGTCAGTCCTTAAAATAATAGTGATAAAATGACTCCTATTGATATTTTGCTACACTCATAAATAAGTGCTTTATTCAGCCGTGATTAGAGATGCTTCCTCGTGCAGCAGCTGGAAACAAATACAGAGACCGACAGTGAAACTGCTCTAAATGGGATGTCTCCATCCAATCTCTCCCCTCAGAACTCTGGTAACCCCATGAAAGAGGAGGCAGAAAGAGGGGATGGGGGGCATTAGGAGGGCATAAATCGACTGAGTAAAGCTCATATGAACTCACGTGTACCAAAGCAGCAAACACAGCTCTGCAAGAGTCTGCACTAGGTGCTCTGTATACTAAAAGCTAATATATATACATTGGGTTTTTGAGATGGGGTTTCTCTGTGTAGTTTTGGTGCCTGTCCTGGATCTCACTCTGTAGACCAGGCTGGTCTCGAACTCACAGAGATCTGCCTGGCACTGCCTCCCTAGTGCTGGGATTATAAGCATGTGCCACCACTGCTCAGCCTTAGTTTAATATTTTTACGGGTATCCTAAGTGTGTGAATTAGTGAGTCTTTGATTCTTGTGTCTTCTCATTGGCTCATTTCCTTCTGTTGGTTTACAGCATGCACTCTTAACTACTGAACCATCTCTCCAGTCTCTGAATATTACATTACATCATAACTGAATTCTCAGTCCAGACTTTCTTTCTTCAAGTAACCACATATAACCAACCTTATTTGAATTTGTATTGATCACATACTTATACCTGATTTAAATAATATTTAAAATTATATGTAGTTTGTAATCTATATATTCTCTTCCTTTTTTCAACTAGTCAAAGTATTTTAATTAATATAAATTAATATTCCCAGATGTTCATTTATCATAATTTGTAATTGTCTAAGCTTAACATATAAAGTCTTATTTTATTAATTTTCTTCAGTTATTATATGCAGTAATGTATCTTGTGTTTTGTTATATGTGATTACCTCTTATAGTTTTCATTTACTTAATCGTTGCTATTACATTCCTTTAGTTTTTTTGTTTGTATGTTTGTTTGTTTGTTTGTTTGTTTTGTTTTTCTGAGACGGACAGGATTTATCTGTGTTGTTTTGGTGCCTGTCCTGAATCTTGCTCTGTAGACCAGGCTGGCCTCGAACTCACAGAAATCTGCCTGTCTCTGCCTCCCAAGTGCAGGGATTAAAGGCATGTGCCACCACCACCCAACTACATTCCTATGTTTTATGACATCTCTCTTGAGTCATAAATTTCTCTCAAGAAAGGCACATACTTTGAAGATTATTTAAGTAATTGTGGAATGCAGAGAGGCACTAGTTTTATTTTATCATTCAGTTGCTATTATGTCTCTCACTTGAAACTATATTCATTATATTTTCTCTTATTTCATCACAAAACAAGCTATATTTATTTAAGTAGTTTTTAAAAAACACAAAATTTATAGATATAGCTTTTTGTTATCTTGAATTGCTCTGCAATTCGTTAGAAATCATCATGGTCTTTTTGAACAATGTGATTTACTAGATTTTCTTCCCTCACCAACTCCCTCACGTATGCATACCTAGGCACCTTTAGCCAGCCTTCTCTTTCATTTTCTTATTCGTGCCGTGTCTCCTTTAGTTCATCTCTGTTCCTCCTTAGAGAATATTTTGAGAATAAAAACTCACTTAGGATATTATATAGCACTTTAAATTAAAATTTAACTAACATACATATTTATCCTTGATTTTGTATCAGGATTTTGTTATTTTCAACTTTAGAATTCAGGAGTTTGAGCCTTTGTCTCTCCATTCAACCGTATCCTTCTCCTGATCTCTGCATATGACTTCAATCTTAAGAGCTCTGACTCCTCTACATAATGTGACAGGACACATGCAAAATTAAAACGTGGCCTCTTGCATGGAAGGCAACAAATGAACCACACTTTTGTTCAGCCTCTCATCCTTTAATGCTGTATTTCTATTCACAATTAAATAATACTTTGACTTTGGCAGAGTGGTACTGGTGGAGAAAGGGCTTATGGCCAAATAGTTAGAGCATGGAACATAGGCTAATCCTCCTCCTTCCTACACTTCATTTCAGCATTACTTAGACAGAAACTGGAGGACAGACAACTGACAACCTGCTGTAGAGAGTAAGGACATTGATAGGAGGTAGGAATTTACCCTTGGAGCAGGTTCAAACCCTTTGAGGCATGTTCCTTAGACCTATCAGACTTCTAGTACTAATATCACCTCATAGACAAAAGTATAAAGAATTTACAGCCTAAAAAAAAATCACAATTTTAAGAGCAAGGCATTTCTACTATAAACCCTGTGTAACAGCTGGCTCTGACTATGCAGATCAATGTAGTCCAATTACTATCTCTAAGCATAAACATTTTTTTACATTATTAAATCATTCAAGCATACAATAGATCATTACAGTGGGATGAAGAGATTGCTGTTGCATAGAAAAACCAAATGTCCATGATGGTAAAGATCAATTCTATGTAGAAGTAATATAATAGGAGATTAATACCAACTTCACTTTCCTGCTTTTTATTCAGTAGGAAAGTTCATTGTACCTACTAAAGTGTTGGATAAACCACTCAAGTTTTGCAAACATGAAGGTTTAAAAATGAAAAACTGAAGTAACTTTATTATAGCATTTGTATTTGAGTTTCTCATTGCATTTGGTTTCTCATGATTACTGGCTTTGACTTTTCTTTGCTCACCAGTGACCTTAATTAGACTGTAGTTCAATTCTTTACCTCTAACTCATCTTTGCTGAAATGAAATATCATTCTGCTTAATTATTCTCCCAGAAGCATCCCTGTTATCAGATGCTCCAATAGCCCTCTTCCTCACGAAGATCCTTATAATCACCTTGTGTTATTGTCACCTGTCTTTCAAGGGAGAACACACAAATACTAAAAATGCATACTCTATAATAAGATTATTTTTGGATTAAAATGCCAGTTTATCTCCCTTTATGATCTGTGTAGTTTCAGGCAAATTAATTAACCTCTGTTATTCTGATAGTCTGATCTGTATAATGGCAATGCCCTAGGTTCATTTCTGATACTTTGATAAAAAGAACTGTGAAAAAGCAAATTGGTATGTCAGAGCGATTTATGTTAGTTTATACTACATGTTAGAGTCTATCACTGTAGTGAAGTCAAGGCAAGCACTTCAAACAGCTGTTCTCATTACATGCACAGTTAAAAGCAAAAAGAAATAAAAAAAATGCAACACTTATTATTGATTATGCTATGCTAAGTGTGGTAAATCCACTTTTATATATTTCAGGAACTCCTGTCTAGAGAATGGTGCTAGCCGGTGTGCCTTGGGTCTTGGGTCTTGCCACCTCTATGAAAATAAGGCATTCCTTCCCAGACATGCCTATATGCCTTCCCAAGAGAGTCATTGAGACTCTCTGCCTAGGTGTTTCAAAGTAGTGTCAACTTGACAACTGAAGATAATAATCACCGGAAAAAAATATTCAACAAGAATGCGAAGAAAAAGAAATAACTTTTCTTACCATACAAGATTTACTTCATTTGGATTTGTCTCAAGTTCATGTATATTCAAATTCCTATTAGGTAATATGTCATGTTAGCAAACAATAAATGAAAAAATAAATAGAATTTTTAAAATAAATATAGAATAAATTATGAAAACTAATATCTATTGGTCTTGTTGAATAGTCTCAGAAACTTCAAAATTCATTCACATTTTTTTCTTATCATAAAAATATTTGATGGTTCATATATTTAGTATTGAAGGTATGAAATATTTTTCTCTAAAGCCAGGAAGAAATCAAAATATTCACTTTCACCTCCAGTTACATTTTGGTAGGAGATTATCAAAGGTATTTAACTGGTTGGTTGGTTGGTTGGTTGTTTGGTTTTCTTGTCTTTTACATGTATTTTGTGTGTGTGTGTGTGTGTGTGTGTGTGTGTGTGTGTGTGTGTGAGCAAGTTTGTATGCAAGCACATGCATACTTCTACATGCATATGGCTGTCTAAGCACAACCTATGTAAATCTGTTCTTTCCTTCCACCATGTGGGTTCTGGCTATCAAACTCAGGTCCTCAGCCTTTGTGCCAAGTGTCTTGACCTCTGGAGTTTTACTGCTGGCCTCAAATGTTGTGTTTTAAGTTGAGTAAAAGATGAGGCACCTTTCCTATTCGGAAAAAATAATGTACGTTCTCATTTAAGAAGAGGAAAATTAATACATTCATCCAATCTAATCAACCTAGACATTTACTGGAATTAATAGGTTAGTTCAGTGACTCACAGGAAGTAGATCAATATACTAATGCAATTATAGTTCTATTACCTGCATTGTGCAATTTATAATAATACCAAAAATGATGTGTCTTAAGAGGAAGTCTGATAAATATGCTGAAGACATATGAGTGGACAATTGTAAAACATTGCTGAAAACAATTAAGGCAGACAAAGTAGTGGAGACATGTGATTTGAACCTTGACTCAAAGATTCAACATTGATAATATCATTTCCTTTATTAAGCTATAGAGCCAATGTAGTTTCAAATGACTCCCACAGTTTCAATTTGAGATACTGTGTACAAATTGAACTGATGGGAAAGGATACATGGAGACACAAAATATGTATTTAGAAAACAAGAACAATTGTGGATGATTAATATTACCTAATGTAAAGACTTATTCTAATGTTACAATAATCAAAAGAATAGGCTTTTGGAACTAAGGTCAAACATTATTGTAAAAGCGTATAAAGTGACACATCTATCTGTCTATCCACCTGCATGTGTGGGAGATGGGTACATTCTCACATATAAAGATATATAGACAGACAAAAGTATTTCAGTGGATAAACTGTAAGTATTTTAGCAAGTGTACAAGAAAAACTGAAAACCTTGATTTCTTTAAAAGTAAAGGGGATATTAAAGTAATACCACATAAAATTCAATTTATACTTCACATCAAATGAAAAGTTATCTTACCAAATCTTAAATAAATGCTGACTTAATAGTATGGAACTTCTAGTGAAAAAAAAATCCTGATCCTGTATATTTGACACATATCACAGAATGTGTCAAAAAGTTACTAATTTAAAAAACTGTCAAATTTGACTTCATCAGATATAAAACAATTGTTCTTGAATGACACTATTAAGAATGTAGAAAAATGAGTTACTGAACAAACGAAAATATTTTCAGGAAACATCCCACAAAGGGCCATATCTTGAGAATCTGATAGATTCTTGAAACTTTTTGAGAAGACCAGACCTCTGATGCTAGCATTTTGAACATATTTTAAAGAGATTCTTCATGAAAGATGGCATTCAAATGCTAAATAATCACTCAATAAGATAAAAAATGGCAGTAGGCATTAAGGAAATAAACATTGAAATCATAACAATATGGAAATTTGAAATACTTAAAATTCTGAACCCATGAGATATTGGTAAGGAAAAGGGAAAATTGGGCATGCAGTGAATTTCTAATAAAAATCTAAAATGACTCAGCCTCTTTAGTTAGCACTAGTGTGGCTTGTACAAAGCAAGACAAAGTGTTATGTAGCCATTCCATTCCCAAGCATTTGCTGAGGAGAATGAAACCACATTTAGACAAAGGGTATCTGCATGTGTCTCTTTTCAGCATCATTTGTGAAAACTCTGCAAATCAAATCTTTCCAAATAACCATAAAGAGCGGAATAAAGGAGCCAACTCTGATGTCTGCATTGCAATGGGATACTTTTTTTGTAGTAATTAAATATAATGCGGATATATAAAAAGGTTAGACACAAGTTTACTGTAATTACATGGATGTAAAGTTAGACAAATGAAAACCCATGTACAGCTAGGAACCAGACACTACATGCTGTGGAGGAGGGATGGAAGAAGTATGGAGAAGTGGCAATGTTGTGAAGGAAAGTTTTGGAAGTCTCAGTTCTGACAGTATGTGTGACACTTGCACAGATGTCAGTACGTGGAAACTAACCAGTCAACCTTAAAAACGTGTACTGACTTTGTTAATCACACTGTTTAAATAATAAAGTTGTTTTTCTCTATAAATGGTTAACAATGCATTTCTTGCTTTCTCATTGCTTTTACAAACTGCCCAGCATAAAACAACGTGATAGACAAAATACATTGTTGTTCATGGCTGCAGAGGTTCATCCCATCATGGTGGAAAGGCACAATAAAAGGAGGACCAGCTGAAAGGCTTCTCATCAGACAGCTGGACCAGGAAAAAGAAAGTTCAGACTAAAACCAGAAGCAAGCATCTGTAAGGAATTAATAAACATTTTATTTAAAAAGAAAATTTAAGGTTTTACAGACTGTTGCAATTACTCTTGGCTACCCTCAGAACTTGAGGTTAAAACCCTATTATAGAAGACTACATACTTGAGTTATGGAACATAGAGAAATCTGCTCCCAGAAGAAAAAACTTAATCATCAGTCTCACCCAGCTGTGAACCCTATGAGTTACAACAATGACTAGTTTTTTTTATGTAGAAATATCAATTTATTGATGAGCTATCCCCCTCAAAGTTTCCTTCTAATCCTTCAGATATAACTTCCTTTAGTCTTTTGAGGATGGTTTTTATTTTATTTTATTTTATTTTATTTTATTTTATTTTATTTCTATTATCAGCTTGATACAGTACAAATTCTTATCCTAATAGTGAAATGTTTCACTGAAGCTTGCCCAGTGATTGAGTAAAACCAAAACTTATTATAAGCCACAGTCATCCTAGGGTCACCCTTGCTATGTAGCCTCCCTGGATCTGTGGGTTGCAGTCTGATTGTTCTTTGCTTTATATCTAGTATTTACTTATGAATGAGTACATACCATGTTTGTCCTTCTGGGTTTGGGTTACCTCACTCAGGATGATATTTTCTAGTTCCATCCAAAGTATATAAGGAACTCAAGAAACTAGACATCAAAATACTGAACAATCCAATTAAAAAATGGGCTAAAGAGCTAAACAGAGAATTCTCAAAAGAAGATTCTCAGATGACTGAAAGACATTTAAGGAAATGATCAACATCCTTAGTCATCAGAGAAATGCAAATCAAAACGTCTCTGTAACCTTACGCCTGTCAAAATGGCTATGATCAAAAACACTAATGACAGTCTATGTTGGAGAGGATGCGGAGCAAAGGGAACACTCCTCCACTCTTGGTGGGAGTGCAAACTTGTACAGTCACAGTGGAAATGAGTATGGCAGTTTGTCAGAAAATTGGGAATTGATCTACCTCAAGACCCCTCATACCACAAAGATACATGCTCAACAATGACTAGTTTTACTAGAAATGCCCACTGGTGTCATAGTGGCAGAGATATTACAGAAGTAACCACTTTCACAATGAATCTAAGGCCTGCTCCATGAAATATAACACACGTCTGGCACTGTTACCAGGGCCAAGAACCTGAAGGCTTATAACTCATAGGGTGTAAGAGAAAACCCATGACAGTTATGGTAAATGGACATACAACTAAAAAAGAGTCCTAGTGCCTTATAGATCAGTGCATCTCTTATCCTTTGCCAGAGAAGTGTATCTTTGCAATAAATAGTAATTAGAACAAGCACATTTGGTCAGTGTGCAAAGAATAAAAGATTGTAAAATGCTTTGCCCTAAATGGTACTTATATATTGTACTCTCCCCTCAAGGCTGAGGGCTCTTCTCAGAAGAAGAACATGACAATTCTAAGATCTTGGGAAATGGGCATCAAGCAAATAATGTTTACTGGACAAAACAGGGCAGTTGCACATATGGACTCACAGTGAATATGACAACATCCCTAAGACCTGAACCAGCTCAAGCCAGAGACAAATCTTAATATGGAATTTCAGGCAGAGTGAGGGGCAGGTCAGCATGAAATCCCAGCATGAGCAGCTATTTATACTTGATAGCTACTGGGAGAAACTCAGTTTTCTTTAATGACGTTTTCTCTGGTAGATCAACCACACTCATGGAGTAGCTAACAACACAACTTGAATCAAATGGAGGATGGGCAAAAAGAAATTGATTGGGTAGGGAAAGCAGAATGGGGAGAATGGAGCTGGAATTAGTTGGGGAAGAGAGTGAATATGATTATTACATTGTGGGTACTCTCAAAATGTAATAAAATGTTACTTGTAATGAAATATTTAAAATGTATAAATATTTGAGTTCAATAAACTAATATCATCCTGTGCATTTATTCATATTTATCAACAAAGACATCATTGCCCACATCATGCCATCATTCATGCTCAGTACATTGAAATATCCAATAAAAATATGTTGAGTAGGAAAATGAATAGGTGGAGCTTTGTGCTCTTACTGATTTGATAGCATTTGTTTAAAAGCAGAAACTTGGATTTTATTACCTGCATTGGGGCTTATTTTATAATTATGTCTTCCTCTTCAGAGATACATTGTGTTTCAACTGTTGTCACTTTATTTACTCACGCTCTTCCTGACAGTGCACTTGCTGTCCAAGGATATTTGGGTGTTATTTTGCTACAGAACATGGTTCTTTCTTTTGTATGTGCCATAGTCATATGCAATTAAACTATTAAGATTTTAATTATGTTCACTGAGAAGTAATTGAGATATGATAGGTTATTTTACGGTATAATGATGTTTTTCCCTCTGTTAAGTCTACCAAGAAATGTCAGGTAGACATTATAATGCAAGCATCTCCTCTTTTAATTCTTAAATTATACAATTTAATTTTACTTGAGTTTTTGCTGACTTTTTCCTGAGCTTGTCATTCAGATGGAGAAGATTATAATTTCATTTGTCGTTAATAGTAAGTCTTCTACTCTCTACTCTGAGCATACTGACCTCAATTATTTTTACAAATCAGATTAGCCTTGTTGGCTTCAATCCATTTCAGTCATTAGAAACTTAAGAAAGGACTGTATTCTAAGCAGCTGCTTTCTAAGCAGCAGTTATCGACAGGACAAGTGAATGTGAGGAGAGAAGCATCTTCTTCTATTGAGAATTAAGGTATGGATTATAGGATTAGGCTCATCTGTCTCACACATAGCTCAAGGACACAGATAGAATGTTCTTGTCCTTACCCTGGAGCATAGTGGCTCTCTTTAGTACTAAAGAAAGCTAGCAATAATAACATAAATGTTTTCCCTAACACTCTATTTTTGTTATCCAACAGAAATTTTCAATGAGTTAGTAGTAACATGAAATTGCATTGGTCAAAATACTAAATACAGTTGAACTGCTTTCTTATTTGCTCCAAGTATACTTATATTATTATCTATAGGAATTTTGACAACAGTACTGCACCTCAAATCTAATAAATGTCTGCATTAAAGACTAGTCTTTGATGAGATGAAATACTGCTAAAATAAGGCCTACCATGTCTTCTAGACTTTGTTGTGAAAGTCTAAACTAAAATGAAGCAAATATGTAAAGGATTTGTTTTCCCCAAAGACTCAGAGGCTCAGATGTCTCCTATGGAGTCAGAACATGCTTCTTAAATGAATCATCTGTACATGTCTTAAGTGAAGAAGTCAGAAGTAAGATGTCATGTTGCTTATTCGAGATTATGTGCTAAATTTATAGCCTTTACTAAGTATAAAATTAGAGGGGAAATTCAAAAACATCTCTCATATTTCAGTGCTAGAATAGATCAACGGATGGAGCTTCTACTGTTTTTTGTTGTTGTTGTTTTTATACAATATAGACATGTATCAGTGGGTCTTTTCAAAAGAAACTGAAACAGTGTATTTCACAATTATTACTATCTTTATGATGTAAAGATCAGCACTACAAACAAATGTGTATAGAACCAACAACTCCCAAATTCTCCATTCTCACAGTTTTGTCATGTGATTTTCATCTCTGTCCTTAGTGACATTGCAACAAAGTCCTTGGATTAATGTTTCTGTCTGTTTGTAAATCAACTCAAGCTGGCTATATTATCTGACTAGATTATTTTGAGAATTCCATAGACCTCCTCCCTCTGTTCCTGAACTAATTGCTCCAGGATACTTCTTGATAAAATGGGAAAGATGGGCTGTAACACATAGCCATTAATCAGCATTGCCATATTTATGTCCCTTTAAACACTAAAGGTGTACTTTCATATTTGAAAGGTAAGTTTCCAAAATCTATTCTCAGTGGACAGATTCAAAAAGCATAATTCACTATTTTATAGATTGACATAGTGTTTTTTTTAATTTCCACCTGAGTTCATGACCTGCCAATCAGTTTTCCTTTGGAGATATTGTATATAATATCTCTCTACTCTCTTCATTTTGCTGTGTTACCATTCTGACCTGATATTTTTGCTTTTATCCACAAACTCAATGCCAAACCCATGCAATCTCATTTCTCTCTATAGAGATAAAGGACTGTGATGTTCATGCATAATGATTCAGAGAAGTAAGTACACAGATCTAATGTGAAAATTGTAACTAGACTCGAGGTAGACCATTGTGCTACAAATCCCATGTTACTCTTAAGAGATGCCACTTAAAATTCAAACCACATTGTCTTTGATTGTGAAATTATCACCACAAATTTTTCATTCTAATTTTGATTTCCAGATAATGTGTCCAGAAGATCTGGATTGCCTGGCCATCAGGAATAGGCAGTTAGCTGGTGGGTGGCCTGTAAAGTTGAGAAGGGAATTCCAACTTCAGGGCAAAAGGAAAAGTACATTCTTCAGTGTATCCTAAAATTTAAGGCTGAAATAAGGCAGACTCTACAATAGCTCCATACAGCTTTCAACTATAGCTTTAGAGACAGCACGAGCAACTAACTTCAAATCAAAATGCCTCAGGAAGTGGGAGAGAAGAAAGAAAACAAAGAGGATATAGAAGGACTTTCAGTCAAGACAACAAATTTCATACAGGACTTGTCCAAATTAGCTACATGAAGTTGACGTGGCTTCGAGTTACCTGAGAGGAAACTTTTGATTGTAAAATTATCTAGATCGGGTTAGCATATTGACATGTCTGTAGGAAATTGTCTTGACTATCAAATGATATGTGAGGTCCTAGTCTATGGTGGAGTACTATCCCTAGTCAGGTGGTCTTGGGTTGTATAAGAAAAATAGTCAATCCTGAGTCTGTGAATAGCAAGCAGCCCACTTTATGGTTCCTGCTGGACTGTTGTGTCTATTAATTCTCTGATTATAGGTGATACTCCCTGGAATAGCAAGAAGTCCTTACTTAGGATTCCTGCCTTGAGTTTCTCACATGGCTTCTCTCTTGATGGAACGTAACCTGAGAACTATAAAAATGAGACACACTGGGTCTTGGGAGACATTGATTCCCAATTTTCTGAGAAAGCGCCATATTGATTTCCAAAGTGACTGTACAAGCTTGCATTCCCACCAGCAGTGGAGGAGAGTTCCCCTAGCTCCACATCCTCTCTAGCATAAGCTGTCTTTAGTGTTTTTGATCTTAGCCATTCCGACAGATGTAAGGTGGTATCTCAGAGTCATTTTGATTTGCATTTCCCTGATGATTAGGGATGTTGAGCAATTCCTTAAATGTCTTTCAGCCATTTGAGCTTCCTCTGTTGAGAATTCTCTGTTTAGCTCTGTAGCCAATTTCTTAATTGGACTATTGGGCATTTTGATGTCTAATTTCTTAAGTTCTTTATATATTCTGGATATCAGCCCTCTGTCAGATATGGGGTTGGTGAAGACCTTTTCCCATTCTGTAGGCTGTCGATTTGCCTTGTTGACCGTATCCTTTGCTCTACAAAAGCTTCTCAGTTTCAAGAGGTCCCATTGATTGATTGTTTCTCTCAGTGTCTGTGCTACTGGTGTTATATTTAGGAAGTGATCTCCTATGCCAATACATTCAAAACTACTTCCTACTTTCTCTTCTATCAGGTTCAGAGTAACTGGATTTATTTTGAGGTTTTTGATCTACTTGGACTTAAGTTTTGTGCACGGTGACAGATGTGGATCTATTTGCAGCCTTCTACACATTGACAAATAGCCAAACGAATGGAAACACATGAACTATGAAATAATAGCTGAGGAGCCCCCAACTGGATCAAGCCCTCTGGATAAGTGAGACAGTTGATTAGCTTGAACTGTTTGGGAGGCATCCAGGCAGTGGGACTGGGACCTGTCCTCAGTGCTTGATCTGGCTGTTTGGAACCCGGGGCTTATGCAGGGACACTTAGCTCAGCCTGGGAGGAGGGGACTGGACCTGCCTGCACTGAATCTGCCAGGTCGAACTCAATCCCCAGGGGAGTCTTTGCCCTGGAGGAGATGGGAATGGGGGGTGGGCTGGGGGGAAGGTGGGGGGGAAGCTGGAGAGGGGGAGGACAAGGGAATCCATGGCTGATACGTAAAATTAAATTAAATTATAAAATAAAAAAATACAACATTAAAAAAAAAAAAGAAAAAGGAAAAAACGAGATAGACTGCTTCCTCCAGAAGCTGCTTTGGATCAGAGTGTTATCACAGTAACAGAGTGAAGCTAGGGCAGTGACATACTGACGAAACTTCATTGGGGTATAGCACAAGATCAGGACTTAGAGCCTCCACTCATCAGAAGACCAGAATAATCAAGACAGCCCAATACACCAACCCTTTCCTTTCCTGCAACAACCAGGTCAACTGCATTATGACTACCATCTAATATAACTCTGGGACCATATATAATTCTATTCCATTTCAGGCACTGCTGTCTCTATTCCCATCTGTTAGATCACTATGACTTAAGCAGCATGAGCCCAGTCTTTCATATATTAAAATAGATTGTGCTTTACACAAAAGGCAAAAGGGAAGCACTTTCTCATTTAACCCAAAAAGATAGATGAAAGCTGAGATTGGCTGTTAGTTCATTGATCATATCATAACTTCCCAGTTTCTTTATTCTGTGAAGGCCTTTTCTGGTCACTTCTCAATACAATCTCTCATTTGCCAACTCCCTTTACAAAAGTGTTCTTGGATAAACCAGCTGCTGTATATTTATAAGTACCCCTAATTTATCAATTCCAAACTCTCTTTGTAAGTGCAGCTTCTTCAGAATGAAATTGCTTTTCTTTTATTGGTAAAGTATTTCATATCTGCATATAATGTGCTTTAATCAAATTAACCCCTTCCTGCTCCTCCAATTCCTCCCCTAATTCTTTGCCACTTTCCTCTCCCAGTTTCATATGCCTTCATGCCCATAAAACCCACCTAATCCCCTGAGTGTTGTCTGCATGACTACTTACTGGAGTATGAATAAACATGTAGCAGCTCCATCCCTTCAGAAAATTTTATCTCCTTTCCCCATCAGCTGTGAGTGGCCATTGGCTCCTCAGCTAAGGGCGGGACTTCATTAGCCTGCCCCCATTTATGCTATGATTTAGACTGGCTTCCTCTTGGGCATGTCTGGGCATGTAGTCACAGCCAATTTGAATCCATAGGCAAATGATCAATCATATCCAGCAAAATAAATGGTATTTCTGTGTGACTATTTGAAAACACTTATTCTTAATTTCTATACATTTTCACAATGTGTAAAATATTATCTTTCACATCATATTTTCATAATCAAACACTTAGTCATTTTTTCACTTGAATATGTTTCAACTTTCTCTGTGTTAAATTGAGAGTATAATTCCCAGAGTATAAGCCAGGTTTAAAGTACTGAGTTTAGAACTTATTGCTATACTACAGCTCATCAATGAACTGAAAAAATAATGAGGGAAAACACTTCACAATTTTGTACTGAAAATGTTTTTCCAAACTTATCTTCCAGTTTTAGTTTGATTTAAAGTATGCTTTATAAATTCTGGAAGTGTTCTAGTTTCACCTCTGTTGGTATGATGATCTCTGACCAAAAGCAACTTAAAGGAGGCAAGGATTTATTTCCTCTTATACTTCCAGGTCACAGATTATCACTGAGGGAAGTCAGGTCAGAAGCTCAAACACAAAGCACAGAGAAATGATGCGTCCTGGCTCATGCTAAGCTAGTTTTCTTATACTGATCAGATACACCTGCCTAGGGATGATGCCAGTCATGGTGGATTGGGACCTCACATGTCAATAGAGACAATCTCTAAAACATGCCCAGAGGCCTATCAAGGGCAATTCTTCATTTGAGGTTTCCTCTTCTTGTGATTCTGGGTTTTCATCAAGTTGACAATAAAACCTAAACAGTACAAGAATTGACTAACTACATATGTATTTTTGTCAGTAACCAGTTAGTACTTCAAAACAAAACTAGAGAAATGAAATCCAGCAGTCATAAAACAGTGTTCAAAATCTCTAACACTCTTTCCTTCAACCTGTGGTCTGTGGAAGGACATACCTAGTACAAAGATTGAAATTAATTATAAATGAATATAACTTGCATGTTAAAAATCTGCTGTCATACCAGATATTATTTCTCAAATCAGTGAATTTAAACATGTAATGATGTATATTTTAAGGGAGTGAAAAATTACCATCTATTTTTTAATTAAATAATTTAGAAAAGTAAAAATAAGTAGAACTGGAGAGATGTCTCAGCACTTAAGAGCACCTGCTGCTCTTGCAGAAGATGAATTCTAATTCCAGCACCCATTGACAAGCACCAGTAAATCCAGTTTCAGGGGATCTGAGACCCTCTTCTGTCTCTCATGGGCACCTGCAAACAAGAGATATGTGTGAAGGCACAGACACTCACAAACAAGAATACATATGAACAGACATGCAAACATCTCTAAATTCTTGCATATGTGGCATATAAAACTCAAAATTTTATCTTCAGCAATAGCCAGAATATATATATATACATATATATATATATATATATATATGTATATATATATATATTCTTACATCTAAAAAAGTATTCAGTGGCTGCATATAAACATGCAGGTGAATTATCATCTATAATGATAAGTATACATGAAGTTTGTTTCTAGCTATGCAAAAATATTACTTTTCATTTAAATGTCAAGTCAGAACATAGTTTTGGGAATCTATTAAATATTAAGCATTTGCATTACCATTAATGTATGAATATCCAAAACAGGTAGCCAGAGGTCAGTGGAATTTTTCAAAAGGTTAAAGGATATTTTGGGCCAGTACAAAAACTTAAATTCCATACTTAGAAACTTTGACTGTCCTCTGATCTCAACAGAGGACATGAACCTTCAACACATACACACATATATACACAGAAACACAAAAACAGACATAGCAAATATACAATGCTAATAATATCACTAATAGCAATACATTAGATGAAAAATACAAGTAGCAAATAAGGACAAGCTCAATATAAGTACAAAAATATTAATATCCATTACAAAACATGAGTGTACATGGTAGTAAATATGTAACAAACAAACCATCTCTGTGAGAAATAAAAATTGTCATGACTTTTAAGTCACTTTTTTTTTCAGAGCTTGTAGATGTAGTAAGAAACACAGGACAACACAACGGACATTACCAATGTAACGTGCATTACAATGTTTCACAAGACAAACACATCTTTTTTTTCTGATTATTTTAGGAAAATTTTTTCATTCATTTTACACATCAATCAGAGATCGCCCTCTTCCCTCCTCCCATTCCCCCAGCCTCCCTTCCCAGCCAATCCCAACTCCCCCTCACAAGAAGGCAAGGCCTCCCATTGGGAGGGACATCCAGGAGAGGCAAGTCCAAGCCCTTCCCCATGCCTCAAGGCTGCATGAGGCATCTCATTATAGGTATTGGGCTCCAAAAAGTCCCCTCATGCACCAGGGATGGATCCTGATCCTACTGCCAGGGGGCCCCCCAAGCAGATGAAGCTACACAATTGTCTTGCCATGCAGAGGGCCTAGACCAGTCCCATGCAGGCTCCACAGTCATTGATCCAACTTTCATGAGTTCCCACTAGTTTGGTTTGGTCGTCTCTGCAGGTTTCCCCATCATGATCCTGATGCACTTGCTCATAGAATCCCTCCTCTCTCCTACTGGACTTCTGGAGCTCTGCCTGGAGTTTGGCTATGGATCTCTGCATCTGCCTCCATCAGTATTTGGAGAAAAGTTCTGTAGTGGCAGTAAGGGTATTCACCGATCTGATCACTGAGGCAAGCCAGTTCAGTTCAGGCACCCTCCCCACTATTTCTAGTAGTCCAAGCTGGGGTCATCTTTGGGGATTCCTGGCAACATCCTAAGCACTGGGTTTCTTTCTATCCCCATGAGATCTCCCTCTATTATGGTATCTCTTTCATTGCTTTCCCACACCATCGCTGTTTCAGCTTGACCATCCCATTCCCTTAAGTTCTCATCCTCCATCGCCTACCCTCCATTGCCCACCCCTCACTCTCAGTTCACTCATGGAGATCTCATCTATTTCTGCTTCCCAGGGTGATCCATGTGTCCCTCTTAGGGTCCTCTTTGTTAGCTGGCTCTCTGGAGCTGTGGATTGTTATCTTGTTATCCTTTGCTTTACTTCTAGTATCTATTTATGAGTGAGTACATACAAGGTTGTTCTTCAGAGTGGATTACCTCACTCAGGATAATATTTTCTAGTTCCATCCATTTGCCTGCAAATTTCATGATGTCATTATTTTTTTCTGCTGAGTAGTACTCCATTGTATATATGTACTGCATTTTTTAATCCATTCTTCAGTTGAGGGGCATCTAGGTTGAAGACAAACACATCTTCAACATGTTATCACAATCACGTCTTAAACATGTTATCACAATTCTCTATTAGGAGTTAAATAGTAAATGGCAGATACATGTATGCATAATGTATTAGTGCATGATATGATCTATAATGAAGAATTATCTCTGTGTTTACAGAATCTGAAAGGTACCACATCTGTGGTTCAGACTGAAGACATGGAAACCAGCAGAAGGGTTAACCTACTGAATGCAGAGGGCTATTAAGCTCCAGCTTATGCCAGTAGGCAGGGTTAGTGAAATCTCCTGGCTTTTGCTTTTTTTCTGGGGGGTTGGGGGGCATTTAGGTTTCCATTCACTGATGATGCCCATCCTCAATGAACTCTGAGGAGTTGATTTGCTAATTACATGACTTGATTTACTAATTCTACTTGTTTGTGTGCTAGACCCATTCATAAGCACCCTATGGATATATTGAGATGTGATGCTCAGACATCTGAATCATCCTTGCAAACATTTAGAAGAAGCAAGGTGTTGAGTCCTGAAATTTATCAATCCCCTTAACTAATGGACTTAGGCAACCCAGAGAAACTCCCAATTATATTTTTTCTTGTTCTTATGGCATGATACATAAGACAAAAGAGAAGAAAATTTTATTTTCTTTTGAGAAAATATATGGTGGTATGTGATGCTGCATTGATTATGTATATAAAACGCAATTATCTGTTTTATGAAAATAGTATTTTTATGAGCAAAAGTAACTAAACCATAAGTATAACCATAGACTCTAAGAGACAAGAACCACCAGAGCATGAGAATTAGAATTATCAATACCCATTTCTTTTACAAAATCACAGAAACATCTTGATTTTTAATTTGTAGTTTAGACATACTGGAATATGTATATTAATATGTTGGAAATATATTAAATGAAAAACATTTCGTAGTCCCCAATGTTTTAAGCAAAACATTGAGCTTAGTGAGGCTTACTATTGAAAGCAATCGGGCCTAGTAATTTCATTTAAACAAGGTAATTCAAATTTTTGCTTCATTAAAAACTTGAAAAACAGCATAAAAGTGAGTCATTTTTTAAATTTACATGAGGATTGTCATTCTAAGCTTCACAATTTAAAGAAAATTAATCTTGGAATTACAAGATGACTTAGTGGGTAAAGATGCTTCCAACTTAGCTTGCAGACCTGAGTTCAGTTCTCAAAATGCACATGGCAGAGGTGGAGAATAGACTCTTACAAGATGTCATCTGACCTTCACATGCATGTCATAGCATACACACACACACACACACACACACACGCACACACACACACACACACATACACACACACACACACACACACACACACACTAATAAATTTTAAAAAATTCCAAGTATAAAATGAAGCTATTTTTTAGAACAGAATAGCAGATAGTATCTTAGTTCCCATAGGTTGATATTTATGTGTATTATTGTGTACCTATGTGTGCATATTCATATATGTGCATGTGTGTGTAGAACCTGGAGATCAGTGCTGAATGTCTTCCTCTGTCATTTCCTACTATTTTTTCTTTTTTGGTGGCATTCATCCACTTGACTAGACTGAGTGGCTTATGAAGACCAGTGACCTTTCTGTCTTTACCTTCCCAGATCTAGGAGTTTAAATGTCCACTACCTCACCATGAAACTTCTATGTGAGTGTTGGGCATACAAAATCACTTCCTTATGCTTGCATAAAAAAACACTTTATCAAGTGAGCCATCTTCATAGCTCTCTGATAACTCATTAAGGGACTTCTGTCCAGCTTCCGTAGCAGCTGCATCACACTGGATTCCTACAACAAAAAATGAGTTCAACTTTCTCCTCATAATCATCAAACCTCCTTGGCTCTGACCTACATATTGTAGTTGTCCTGGTATATGCTGTGAAATATTTTTTTAAATCTACTTATTCACAAGAGTTTGAAATAAGTTCATACCAAACTTCCTAAACCACTTGAAGGATCCATGTCTTCACTGACGGAAGTAACAACAGATATAGACAAAGAGTGAGTAAAGAACAATCAGAAATGTGATCTGAAGTGTGAGTGAATTTTGGCAATCTCATGACCAACTTCAACTGATGAAGAGTTCTTTCTGTGCAAACAGCAAAGTAAGTACTTTCAAGAAATCAAGTTTATTACCATGGATGACACTGTGTGGATGGATGAAAGAACATTGCAATAAGAACACTATGAATACCTTGATAAGGAAAAACTCTGAGGGGATTGGCTTGATACTGAGAGAAGCTCTACTGTTGTGGAAATGCCAAAAATCATATTGTGCTATAGAGAAATCTGTTATGAAAGGCAAAGTCATCTGTGATTGTAACTTCACTGCTGTATCACTTTAAGAAACAGCCACAGCTACCCCAATCTCCAGTCACCACTATTCTGACCTAGCCACAGCCCTCACCATCAAGGTAAGATCCTCCACCAGCAAAGCTGCTAGGAATTACTGAGAGCTCCAAAGTTTGTAGAATTTTGAAACTATAAATTATTTAAAACTTAAAATAAGTACATTCTTTAATTACAATGCTATTTACTGCACATCTGAAAGAATACAGTAGAATATAAACAAAATTCCCCACCTACCCACACACACACACACAAGAAAATGCTCACATGACTTACTGAGATTCAGTTTACTGTTGTAGTCTCTAGTTAAAACCACTGTAACTCTTAGTAATCCTGAACAGTACTTTAGAGAAAACAAACAAGCAAGCTCCATTGTATAAATATATAATGGATTAAATTTAAAAAGAAATTATGAGTTTATATGTGTAAGTGTGATAGTTAAAAATAATTCTCAACTTAACAAAACCTTGAATTTCGAAGGAATAAATAATCTGGTCACGTCTGTGTGAGAAATTGAGTTGAGAAACCTTCCCCTAATTGTAGGCAACATCATCCTAAAGTCTTGGGTACTAGATGGAATAAAAAAAATGAAAGAAGTGAGCTAAGAATCAGCATCTATCTCTATATCCTGACTAAGAATGCAAAGTGACCAAGTGCCTTACATTCACACTGCTATGCCTTTCTACCATGAGGAACTGCATCCTCCAGCTGAGCCAACACCACCTCTTTCTTCTTTGAGTTGAATTGCCAGTTGTTTTGTCACAGCAAGGAGAAAGTAACATAAGAAGCTTCAACAGATTAGGTCACACAATCAGAAAAGAACATGACAAGAACATAGTCCAGGAACCCTGGCCCCACTACTACTTTCTGCTGCCAATCATTTCCTTGAATGATTGCCATCACCATTATTTTACTATTTCTTCTTCCCTTGCAGAAGAAAATTAACCAGCTGACACCTTGGAAAATTTGGCCTTATAAAAAATTTTCTGCTACTTTTGAAATAATTTATCTAGGGGTCTTTTAAAATCAAGTGTATAATTCTAATCACTGTAAACAGAGGTGGAGCTTTCTGTCCTATCCATCCAATTATACCCATCGGTGGCTTCCAAAATTACCACACAGAGGCTTATATGAATTATAAATGTTTGGCCAATGGCTCAGGCTAATTCTGACTAGCTCTTACATTTAAATTAACCCATTTTTATTAATCTATATACCACCATGTGGCATGTGGCTTACCAGTCCCTCTGCATCTTGTTCCTTGGGCGGCTTGCAGCATCAGCCCCAACACTGCCCTTTTTCATCTCCATCTTCAGTTTAATTGTACCACCTAAACTTATTCTGCCTTGCCATTGGTCAAACAGCTTTATTATCAACCAATGGAAGCAACACATATTCCCAGCATATAGAAGGATATCCCACAGCAAATCACTGTTGGTAGGACTATCTCACATTAACCAATTAGTGGAACAATTACGTGAAATTCTCTAGTGAGATTTTTCAAGATATCTAAGACAAATCAGTTGAGTATACATTGTCCTATACCAAGCTAAATAGATTTATAACTTAATTTAATTTATTGGTATGTTAAGCTAACTTTCCTGGAAAAAAATATTCAGAACATTTCATAGTGGAATTATTTTTAGACTTAAAAATTATGCTTAATAATCATTGGTTATTTATAAATTTTTCATGTGCTTATAGTTATTTTGATTCATTGTCTAATATAGTTAGTGAAGAAAAGAAGTTAGGTGGATCTGAACCCATGACTTAGAAAAACATTTCCTACAATTTCCAATACGCATAAGTTTGTGATAATCACAAGGTGCCTTATAAAGTTTTAACATATTATCCATACTGATCAGTGTAGTCATTAATAAATTTACGAAAACTGGATGCTCTGATTATCTCATCGTTATAACAAGAAAAGGAAATATATATGCATATATATATAATAAATATATAAAATCAAGAGTAACAGAACATCCCCAGCTTACAGAGAATACAACCTGCACATACACTCTGAATTAAGACCTCAGAAGTCAATCAAAATGTCTGCATGGTTATTTGCCTCAAGTGGTTTCATTTTTAATTAAATTTACATTATGTTTCTGATGAGCAGCATCCAATTGACTGGGAAGGATATTCACAATGTAAGTATATTTCCTTGTAAAACTAACATATTTATGCATGAGTAACATCAAGGTAATGCGTTTTAAATGGTGTGGCTTTAAATAATAATTGCTACTAGGAAACAATTACAAACAAATAGTTTTGTACTTACGCTAACTTATAAAATATTAATTCTTCCAACATATAGTTGAGTGGTGATCACTGAGCTCAAGGCCAATGAGAGGTTCTGGCTCAAAAGAGGTAGAAGCTATACCTAATAATGACATCTGAGGTTCTTGACACCAAACACACTTGCATATATCCACATACACGTATGTGTGTACACACATACACACATATATAAACATAAGCACATTAAAATAAGTTAGGGATTATATATTTCTGTAGTTTCCAGATTTCTACAAGGTTATAAAGGCAAACATAGCAAACTAAATTTTATATTGAACAGAAAATTAACTAAAAGACAAGAAACAAGTATTCCTCTTCTAAAGTCTAAAACCAATGTATCAAGAGCTGTGAAAAAATAATATCAGTAAAATATGCAAAGAAAGTAAGTTTTCATTATATTTATGCATATAAAATATTTTAAACCTGTATAAACTATTTCAAGTGTGAATGCAGCTTACCAAATTACATTTTAAGGCAATATGATGTCATAGATATAAATATTGCACTATCAACATAATAATATTAGTAATTATGCCATAAAATATCTCTCACTGATGATAATTTTTTTTAAAAAGAATATTTGTAAATCTCTACTCTGGGAAGAATCAAGAAGAAAAGAGATAAATTTTAAATAGTAAGAATAATCTATCTATGCAGAATGATTAAGATAACCATTGAGGAGAAAAGAACATCTATGAGAGCTATGAAGGAGCAATGAATGAGACTGGACTAGGTCCTCTGGACACGGAAAACGATTGTTTGGCTCGAACTGTTTCGGAGGCACCCAGGCAGGGGAACCGGGATCTGTCCCTGGTGCATGGGCAGGCTTCTGGGAATCCGGTGCCTGTGGTGTGACACCTTGCACAGCCTTGGTGCACTGGGAAGGGGCTTGGACCTGCCTAGGCTCAGTGAGCTGGGCTCTGCTGACTCCCCATGGGAGACCTCGATTTGGGGGATGTGGGGATTCGGGGTGGCTTGGGAAAGAGGGCTGGGGGTTGGGAGGAGGGAGGAGGGGGGTCTGTGGATAGCATGAGGAGTGAGTAGAAAAATTTTTAATAAAGAAAAATAAAATAAAATAAAAAGAAAATCCCTTGCATTCATTCAAAAGTTAAAACTAAGAAAATAGAAATGTCTGTATTTGAATAAATATGTTTTCCAGATCTCAATATTGGAAAGAAGTAGGTATATCTAATGAAGTATGCATTTTAAGTAATAAACAGAATAAATAAAACTCTACATAGGTACAGCATAATGAAAATGTTGTACTTTAAGGATGAAATAATTCAGGAACATTGCTAACAAAAAGAGACAACTTAATAGTCAAGGAGTGACCAAATGACAGAGGCCATGTGATTTTCAACAATAGGTGCCAAAAATGAACGGAGTAATATCTTCATGCTGCTAAAAGAAAATAACTCTAACATATAATTTTATACCCAAGCATAAAATTTCTCATAAGTGAGCACAATAAAAATGCTTTTCAGTGTCTGATGCAGAATAACAGATGTGACCACCCACCAAACCTGCCAAAAAATAATCTATTAAATAAAAATACCAAAATATGAATGTATAGGAAACTCTGTTGGGAGCAGAAATTGACATGGTGCATAATCAAGTATCCAAAAACTTAGTTAAAGAAAATATTCCTTATATTAAAAATAGTTCAGTATTTAGATTATGAGAAAGGAAGATTTCTGTATTTCATGATAAGATATGCATGGTGAGAATATTATAAAATTATTTGTTAAAGAGTTTTTTAAATAACATATTAGTGTGTGTGTCTGTGTGTCTGTGTCTGTGTGCCTCTGTGTGTGTGTGTATGTGTAACTGAGTTCAGTTTGCTGAAATTTAAAATTGTATCATGCCTCTTTTTAGTATCTATCACTTTTCCACATGAGCTATTTGGATAAGAAACAAAAATAAAGGAAAAGGAAAAAGAAAAGAAAAGAGAGCTGCTCTCTTGTTTTCACCTAAGAAGCAACATCAAGATCTAGTTCGAACATCAGGAGGGAGACTCTGAAACAGTGAACAGGATTCCTGCTGACCCTGTATACTGAAGAATCAAGAAACAGAGCTAATGATATCTAAATCAGCTCACATTCTGTACACAATAAGCAACACACCCCCTTCCACATGCAGGGTGGACTGCACTGATCTTCCTGTGTCCTTTTGAAGATTTGACTTGAGATTAAGCTATAATACATTTTGTGAAATTGTCTATGGCCCATTCCATAACAACTACTCAGCTACTGATTTACTGTTTGACTGAAGAATAATTTACTGTATCTACACCATAAATTACCAGTGAGCAGTTGAAGAGAACTATTCCACAATCTATAGGGCACTGGCATATGGGTACATGAACGTTGGCACCTCTGTCCAGGGTCTCCTCTGGGGATGAGATGGTTAAAGGCCTAGGTTTGGATTCCTGTATGGGTTCAAGCATTTCTTCCAAGCTCCTAGGATGTTGACAGAAATAATTTTTCAAAAGATATATTTTATCATTTATTTGCATGTACATGTGTGTCTGTAAGGATGGCTTTTCATGTGCATGCAGATAGCCACAGAAGTCAAAAGAGGATTCCTGGAGCTATAGTTACAGGCCAACTATATGATGTGGATGGTGGAAACTGAACTGGGGTCCTCTAGAAGAGCAACACATAGTTGAAGTATATGAGTCTTCTTTCCAGGAGCAATTGTTTATGGTTCCGGGCAAGTCCAAAAGTTTTATTCTGTTTATACATCTCAGACCACTCTGAGCACCTAGAAACTCTTGTAGTTTCCTGACATATGGTTGCCACACACAGTTCACAGTCAAGATGTCTGTATTATTTCAGATAAAGAAGAGGGCTTCTCATTCTTTACATAGCTGAACAAAGACTTCTGGGTTTGGGATATCCTACATAGATAATGCCAGTTGTCTAATGCCAACCTAATTCAGCCTTCGCTAACTTCTACTAAACTCCACCACAGCTGAAGCAATGATAATGTTTGACTGAGAAGCCAAGCAAGTTATGTGAAAGGAGCCAGGAATCTTTGAAGGGGGACATTCCAAAATTACACCTAGAACATGACACAGGAATCCAGGTGAGTTCTGAACACCTAGACTGAAAAAAAAATCAAGGGCACCATGTATTTCCTGTAGAGAATTTGAGTAAAGCTAAACTTTGATATAGGTCTAAATTGGCCCAAGTGTAAATGTTATTGCAGACCAGCTGTGGGATGACTTGAAACAAGACTCAAAAGAAGCAAACTAATCTATAAGTAAATCAATACTACCCTAAGGAAAACAATACTTCAACACAATTTATTATATTACAAAGTATGTGTGCATTCAATAATATGCACAATTTCAATGACATACAAAAGAAAAATTGTGGATGCCCAGAGGTGGGAACATTTGTGTTGATTCTGAATGTGGCTATGTCTGCGATCACCAAAGCCAGCACAGTAGTGATTTGCAAGAGGCAAGAAGGAAGTCCAGTTCAACAGGACTCAGTAGCTAGTGTTGGTGCAAACTTTGAGAGTCTGACACCAAGCAGCTTATTTTAGGCATATTTAAATACAAACAAATTGGGGAAAAAGTTTCCTGGTGATAATAACTCAATCCCTTGTGCACAATAAGGCTTAAGGCATAACTACAATGAAACTCATTGTAAAACACATGTGACATCTTAAGGATCTCACATACAGATAGTACAAAGGTCACCAGGATTTTCACCACCTCTGCTCTGTATGAAAAAGCAAGTCATGCATCACAGAAAACCCTATGTGTTTAAATTTCCTGATTTCCCTAGTGCTTATCTGTGAGCACAAAAACCTCTGTGTTTCCTAAATCTGAAGGAAAAAAAAAAAAAAGGAAGCAGTAGAAGCAGACTCTGGAACCAGAGATAAAACTACAAGATGCAGCATTTAACAAAGCTTATTTTATCTCCAGTCAAGCAATAAAGAAAAGCTCAGTGGATGCTGGCTCTATGCCGACTCCTGCTAACCTGTGCAAGCCCACTATGGAAACTATGCCTAACTAGTATTCATAATTAGTATCCACAGTCAGTCCTACAAACCTAGATTCCACACTCATGCGTATCATTCAAATGCAAATCTACTTAAATGAACCCTAACACAAGTACCAGACCCTCCCAAATATAGTCCCAGCACCCAAGAATACAAATATCTAGCCTTATTAGTTGGCATATCAGCATCTATGAGCCTAAGCATTCTGCCTTGTCTGACAGACTTAAACAACAGGCACTCAAGCTGAAAGATCAACTCAATAGACTGTGGTGATATGTTTTAATAACGATAGCTTTTGTCATCTTCCCCCAAAGACCTAGCCTTTGTCAAACCTCACCAAAAGTTAATAATATCCCTTACGATAATTTAAAACTATGTACATCATCTGATATCTTACTGTGTATTCGGTCTGTTCGAATCTAACCTGCCCTTAAAAAAACAGTGTAACAAACTTTCTTATGCTTTAGATTTCCTATGTCATCATAGTTTTTTACAGCCTACGCTACATGTACAGCTGTGATCTAAACTATACATTCTCATGCCCTTTATTCAGAATAATGTATTTTTGTGTGTGTGTGTGTGTGTGTGTGTGTGTGTGTGTGTGTGTTGCTGATTAATTGCTGAAAGCATCCAACAGGTTGAAAGGAACCTTATACAACAAATATCTATCATAAATGCTGGAAGCAATGTGGATATAGGGTGCTGATACATGTTTGCTGTACTAAACACTTTTGGATCAGCTGGGATCAGCAAAATAATTTCTTCCCTTGTAAATACTCTGTTAAATATTTGTGCAAAGAAGCCTAATCCCTTCCCATGCCATGTTTCCTGTATTGTTCAATAAACACAGTGGAAGGCCCTTTGCTGGGGGCAGACAGACAGGAAAGGGAACACAAGGCAGATCAGATACACACATCAGATAAGTTAGAGGCAGGACTGTAACCACAGAGCACAGACAGATAGGAGATACTGAAAAAGAAGTGGAGAATTCATATCTGCGAGCTCTCTCTCTTTGTCTAATTCAAGAAGAAATGCTTGGTTTTCATTCCTTAACTTGTTACTGACTCATGTTAGTGTTCCCCGAGGTCATCTGTAATGTTTTAACTAACACAGTAAACTTTGGAGGCAGGCTCCAGTGCAGCAACTCAGTACCCGACACTTGCCTTTCTACCCATGCTTGCAGAAAGAAAAGAGGTAGATGCCCAGAAAAATGAAAGCTGCGGAAGTTTATATACAAAAATGTTTTAAAATTATGCTAAGAAGTGGTCTTTGAATTTTTTAAATGAAACAAACTCCGAAAATATAAGAAAGTATGAATTCACAGTTATGTAAAGTACATGATCAAATTCAGATTATTCTAATACTATAAGAATAATATGTAAGTGAACTTCTATTTCTGGCATAAAAATTAAAATACTAAAATTAGTATAGCGACTATAAATTCATGTAAGGCATATGAAAAACATACATTGCAAAATCAAATGACATGAAGGAAGAGAGGTTACACTGTGGAGTTTTTATTTCCAGATGATGTGAATTTGCTATAAACTTCATTTACTTTAAGACTTTTTTCACAGCCGGGTGGTGGTGGCGGCGGCGGCGGCGGCCGCGGCGGCGCACGCCTTTAATCCCAGTACTCTGGAGGCAGAGTCAGGCGGATCTCTGTGAGTTTGAGGCCAGCCTGGGCTACAGAGTGAGTTCCAGGAAAGGAAAAGCTACACAGAGAAACCCTGTATCAAAACAACAACAAAAAAAACAAAAAAGACTTTTTTCACAAGTTGAACTGTCAGGAGAGTTAAAAACATGAACTACACAAAAAATATTGAAGAGAAAATTATACACACACACACACACACACACACACACACACACACACACACAGATATATATATATATATATATATTTACACATATCTGCAGAAAGTAAAAAAAAAGGAGGTCTAGGAAATTGGCTGAAACATGTTTGGCACAGAAGTAAGGGAAGGAGACAGGTAGATCCTAAGAGCAGAGATCAGAGAGCAACAAAGAAAGACATTCAGTGTCCTCTTCTGACCTGTGCGTGGATACTCATGGGCATGCATACCCACAAACTCAGTGACATGCACCATACCTACACACACACACACACACACACACACACACACACACACACTACACACACACATACACACACACTACAAAGGGAAACATAAAAATGCAGTTCCTAAAGCAAAGGGCTGACAGAATAATCAGAAAGTAATCCAGAAAATTGCAACAGGTTGTCCTTAACTGTGAATAATTACTCCAAATATAACTTATTCAGCTCTACAATCAAAAGAATGAGTGGCAGACATAACAAAAAGAAGATACAGCGAACTGCCTCCCAGAAAACATTTCCCTCAGCTGTACGGGATCTCACAGGCTGAAAGAGAAGAGATGGGAAGACAGCACATGCAAATGGGTGCCAAATGAGAACAATGGAGCATACACATCAAATCCCAGACATTTGTCCCTCGAACAAAGACAGTCATTTTTAAAATGGAAAAAAAAGTTACAATTAAAAAAAAAAAGGGCCATGGCCACTATAACTCCTGAACAAATAATGCAAACTGTGGAGACCAACAGCAACAATCAAAGTAGTATCAGGACAGAAATTTGTGGAAGAATAGATCATCCAAATAGAAGATTAATAGGAAATGCTAAGCACAAATAGAACTGGAGACTAAATATCCCTAATATGCATGTACATGTATACACAATTATAAATACATGTGTGTACATATATATTTCCATATGTCTTAGAGAACATCCATCTAAGAGTTCATGTCTTTTCAAGTCCACAATCAACATTTTCATGAATAGAACATATGTGGGGCCAAAAGAATTGCTCATATCCGGGTGTGGTGATACATGCCTTTAACCACAGCACTAGAGAAGCAGAGGCAAGTAATTTCTGAGTTTAAAGCTAGCCTGATCTACATAGTGAGTTTCAGGTCACCTATGTATGTACAGTGATACACTGTCTTAAAAATGGAGAATTATACTAAATTGGGAAATATTAAAATAATATCAATTTTTCTGACCATAATAGTATGAAACTTAAGGAAGAATACACCAATTGTGTATCAAATACCAAATGATCATATATAGAAGTAGCATAATACAGACAAAACAAGTGTTAATTATGTATGTACTTGCATGTATATGTATATGTATGTATATATGTATGCACATATGCATATGTAGCAACAATTATTGAAAAATAAGTCATAAATATGAAAAAGAGCAAGTAGGTGAATGTGAGAGATTTGGAGGTGATAAAGGAAAGCAGGAAACGAATTGTATTATAAACTTAGAAACAGAAGACAACATTAAATAATTAAAAATTAAAATCAAAATAATAAAATCATTAATGGAGGAATATAGAAAAATCTAAATATGTAGTATTAAGAATAATTCTGAGCAAGAAGTCAGAAAATAACTTATAAAAGAAATACATTTGTTTGTGTATGTGTTCTTGTACATGTATACACACACACACACACACACACACACACACACACACATATATTTATAAGTGCATCTATGAACAAAGGCCCAAGGACAGTGAGTGGTGGAAAAGCAATTGCCAAGTGTTTATGAATCTCTAATTTCTGTTGTCATCACCATAAATAAACTTGAAAAATGGACATATAATACATCAAAATATACATGATATAGTAGAAGGTATAAAATTAAAATTTACAGCAAGAAGTGTATTGCTATCAAACAATCTTGCATGGAGGAGTGAGGATTAACAAAGGATAGATATGAAAAATAGAGATGAAGACATCGTAAAGAATAAAAGAGACACAGAATAGGTTCAGGAGAGCTCTGGGTCAATACTACAGTCACCCTGAGCTTATTTCTCAGGGCCTTTTTTTACCCAAAGCAGAGGAGACAAAAGATCTCCCCCTCAAGGACATCATGGTTCAAAGCACAAACAAGTGTAAACACCTCCTTAATTCTCAAGACACCTGGTAACCACGCATGTGACCAACACATCCTATTATCCAGCCTTAATGAGCAGAAGCTTGAACTCTCTGACCTTGAGTCAAAATGGAATCAAGCCCCAAACTAGAGTCCTTTGTGGGTTCCCATGATGCCTATGTTAAAAATAGTATTGTATCACAAGAAAACATCAAAAGGAAATAGCAAAACAAGACGAACCTCAGAGTAGATCAGAGTGAAATACACAATAGAAAATCAGTTAAAAAAAAAAAAAGGAGCAATGAAACTAAAAACTAAAACTGCTTTTGAACAATACAAAGAAAATAAAAAACTTTATATTTATGTGAAAGATAAACCATGTCAGAGGATATCTTAGACATATAATGGCTCATTAGAAACTGCTATGAACATTTCTTTACCAAAGGCTGGATAATCCAGAAGCGATGAATGCATGTGTAGTAGCAGGTAATGTGCCAAGGCTTAGCTATGAAGACAGGATAAATCTTAAGTATTAATCTGTTTAGATTTTGTTTTATATGTGTAAATGTGCCTGCATGTATCTATGGTATCATGTGCATGCAGTTCCCTTTGGAGGATATTAGAGGCCATTTGCTCTCTGGAACTAAAGTTACAGCTGGGGGGAGAGCCAATAAGATGGTACTGGAAGCCAAACCCTGGTCCTCTGCAAGAGCATCATGTGCTCTTAACCACTGATCCATCTCTCCTTGAACCAAACCCTAATAGTCAGTTGGCCAGTTATGGGTAAGAGCAATGCTCCGAAAATAGAAAGTCACAAAAATTCACAACATATTGGTTTCAGTGATAAATTTTATAAGCTAAAAAGGATATATTCTTTTGAAAAGTCTTCCAAATATTGAAGAGTAGAGTACATAGGCAAAAATATGTTGTAAAACTACCCTCAACCTTCATATCAAAACTAGACAAGGAAAGTACAAGCAAACATCCCTGATGAATACAGACACACACACACACACACACACACACACACACACACACACACACACAAAATAGTCTGTAGGCAGAAGTTTCTCTCCTGCCTGCCTGTTCCCAAATAACTGGCAGTTGCTTCCAAAATTATTGAGTTGGATACTTACTATCACTTAAAAATGCTTGGCCAAAAACTCAGGCTTATTACTAACTAGCTCTTACACTAAAATTAACCCATAATTCTTATCTATGTTTAGCCACATGGTTTGGTACCTTTTCTCAATGTGGCATTCTCATCTTGCTTCCTTTTCATCTGGCTGGTGACTCCGTGTTCCTCCCTTCCTCTTTTTTTTTTTTTTTTTTTTTTGGTTTTTCGAGACAGGGTTTCTCTGTGCAGCTTTGCGCCTTTCCTGGAACTCACTTTGTAGACCAGGCTGGCCTTGAACTCACAGAGATCCGCCTGCCTCTGCCTCCCTAGTGCTGGGATTAAAGGCTTGCGCCACCACCGCCCGGCTCCTCCCTTCCTCTTCCCAGAATTCTCCTAGTCTGGTCACCCTGCCTATACTTCCTGCCTGGCTAACTAGTCAATCCCTATTTTATTAAACCAATTTGAGTGACAAATCTTTGCAGTGTACAAGAACATTATCCCACAGCAATAATCTCAATAGATTACTATCAAAATGAACTGAACTGCACATTAAAATGGTTTTGCTTCATGATTATAAGCAATTTATTCATGACATTAAAAGATGGTGTAACATTTACAAATCAAATAATTTATTATTCTACATTAAGAATTAGCAATGAAATTTCTATGGCCATAACAATAGATACAGAAAGAAGGTTGACAAAATTCTACATCCTTTCACAACTAAAAGTTTCCCCAATTAGGAATGCACCTTAACACTATGAATGTTACATATGAAGAGCTCACTGCAGTAACTATATTCATCTAAAAATCTGCTAAAATATTTTCTTCTAAGATCTTTGCCAGTGATCTGCTGATATTACATATAGTTCTTGGAGTTCCAGGCAGAAAAATTAGGTAAGGAAAAAGAAATAATAGACATACAAATTTAAGGGGAAAAAATAAAACTGTTCCTATTTACAGATGACATCTTATATACAGTTTTTCCCTAAACATCTCAATGTTGTTAAAGGAATTCAGCAAAATTTCCAGATACAAAATGGGAAATCTCCATCTTGTTTCTATATGAAGCAAACAAACCTTCTGTGAGAAGAAACACAGACAATTGAATTCACAATAACATCCCACAAAAAGCATAGGAAAAATTTATCCAAGCAGATAAAAGATCTCTACAATGGAAACATTAAAACATTTAAAAAATAAAAGATAGAGACAAATAAATGCAAAGATATTCAGACTTTATGAATATTATTAAAAAGCCTGCAGTCTCTGGAACACTTTAGATGTTTAATGTTCAGCATATAAAATTCTAGAAACAGAAAAAAATCATAAAATTAATTCAGAACCACAAAAATACAAAATTCCCAAACTAATCCTGAGCAAGAACAAGACTGGAATGATCACATTTCTTGGTTTTAAAACAATAATATACAGCTCTCATAGTAAAAAGAGCCTTTACTGGAAGAAAATCAGACAGACATAAAAATGGATCAGAGTAGACAACCCAGAATTAATCTACTAATTTAGTCAGTTGCTCTTCAATAAAATTTCAATGACCATTTAATGGGACAATAACAATCTTTTCAGTACATAATGATATTTAAAAATTTGAATCTAGACATGGAAAGAATGAAATTAGACCTTAATCTCATACACAAATTCCACAACCTAAGGACATCAGTGTAGGACATGAATGTGAAATAGAAGAGATGTAAAATAGTTCCTTGACATTGATCATAATTTTGGATGTGAACCTAAAATATAAGTAATAAATGATAACATCACAGTAGTATTACTTAAAATTAAATACTTTTTTGCAGCAAAGGAAATAAGCAACACTTTAAAGCAATGGCCTAGAGAATGGGGAGAGTATGTGAATTACACATCTGAAACATTGTTGTATCAAAAGCATATAAACAACTCAATAATAATAAAAGTAACAGCCTAGTTTAAGGGTGAGTGAAAGAAATGTGTAGATATTTTTAAGGAAAATTTATAGATTGCAATATATGAAAATAAATGCTCACTATCATCAATCATCAGAGAAATAAAATCAAAACTACCGTAAGATACCACCTCTTAGCCTGTTAAAATAGCTATTAAAATATGTATTGCCTATTGAATGCAGGGAAGGGATTCTTGCACACTTGATTGAAATATAAATTACTCCAACCATTGGTAAAAACACGATTGAAGGTCCTCAAAACTTAAAAGAGATCTATCATATTATCCAATAATCTGACTTATTTTATATATCCAAACCAAATAAAATGGGGCCTGAAAAGAAACATTGGCATTCTAGGTTCACTTGATAGCCAGGGTGATGTACCTTTGCAAAATTATATTAATTATATTTTACAATAGCCCACCAGTGAACAGCCATTTATCCCAGAATCCCTCTATCTGTAGTGATGAGTAAAAACTCAAGTCCAAGGTCCATGTGCTAGAAAGGCTAACTGCTACTGTTCTTCTGTTGCTCACAGTCTCTTTCTTAGCATTAGGCTGATTAAAAATAAAGTGCCCACTTATTTTACACCATACTCTACTTTCAACTAAGATCTGCCCTTAAAGGAACTCTTGGTCCATCTGCTTCAGACACACGGGAATTACATGCCTCAAGGCTCCTATAAATTACAGCTGGCTTCTTAAATGGGACTTTGTTTTGGGGGGCAAATCTCCCATTTCCAGCTGACGCTGTCAAGGAGTACCTTGTGAATTCCTGTGGACATAGGACACTGGCCATTGGGAATGTTCCCCCATTATTCCCTCCCATGATTTCCTAGTCCTTGTAGTTCACACAATCTATACCACTCCAACCCATGTTACAGGGTTAATAAACATATCTCAACATCTCATTATAAAAATGGAATTCATGGATTTCAATTCTTTTCAGTAGTTTATCATGTTTTGTGTTGAAATTCAAAAAAAAAATCAAAATCAAAGGGTATTACTTACTTTTCTGTTGCTGTGATATAATACCCTGTCAAAAAGCAACTTCTAGGAGAAAGAATTATTTTCGCTTTCAGTTCATAGGGGAGAGTCCATCAAAGTGCGAAAGCAGGAAAGCAACATGACCGCAGGAGTAGGAACCTGAATGATCACAGTTTTTCCTGCACAAAGAAGGCAGAACAAGAGAACAGGACACGTTTCCTCCAGCAATGCTCTCCTAAAAATTCCATAATATCACCAACTGGGTACTGAGTCTTCAAACACATCAATCTTTGGAGACAGTGCTTATTCAAACAACAACACTATAAAATCATATAGATGATTAAATAGAAGGATTTTTAAAGCATAAAAAGGATAATTTTTGCTTTTATAGAATATATGATTTTGAGGGAAAAACTTTCTTAGTTTAAAAAAATTACTGATAGAAAACAATAGCACAATCACATATAAAATGAAAGAATATTTTTACACACTATATTGAAAGATAATTAGAAAGTTTAGCATCAAAAAATGTTAAAAGCTGCACTGCGAGTCTCAAGGATAACACAATGAAAAAAATTTTCATAAGAAAGAGAAAGCAGTGAAAAAGACAGTGTTTAAACTTTCATTTTTGAAAAAAAGAAAAAAAAACAGAGAAGTACAATTAGGTGGAACCTATTTCATTTGATAAAAAGATTTATAAAATAATTAAATGTTAAATTTAATTGTTTGCTTCAGAAGCAAATTCATCAATGTCAAGAACAAAAGGGGATGAGAGCAACAGCTACCTTCTGTAGGTCGTTGATTGCAGAACGCCCTAGCCTAAAAGATAGATTTAGTGAAGAGACAGCAGAGAAAAACAACAAAGAAGCTCAAGAACTGAAAAGATTTCAAGATTTGCTAATTCCTTAAAAAACAATTAGTCATTGTTATTCATGGCCATCATTTTCAACTCATTGAAATGTCAGATGTCTAAAAGGCAGATAATACAATTCTCAGGAAAGATGTGGCAAGTGAGGCACATGAGTGTGCTTTTGAGAAAAGAATTTGAAGTTTTATTTGTGTGCATACATGATGAATATGCATCTTAAATTATGAAGAGGAAATTGCATATAGTGAAATTATGCAAGTACATTAATAGGTGTCGGTTTGCGACATCACATGGAGATTGGAAACAAATAGGACAAAATTGAAAAGAATTGATAGATCCAAGACTTGTTCTTAGTGTGTGTGTATGTATGTGTGTGTGAGAGAGAGAGAGACAGAAAGAGAGAGACAGAGAGAGAGGCAGACAGATAGAGACAGAAATAGAAACTAAACCTGCGTAAGGGTGATTCTGAGTGTCAGAGATGTAGATTTCTGAAGGAGTTACAGATGGCTGGGAGTGCCCTGCCACCAAACTTGGATGCTGGAAGCCAAATGGAAGTCCTTTACAAGAGCAGTACAGCCTCTTAAATGTTTAAATTCTGATCAATCTCTCTAGACACTGTTGTTGCTCTTCATTATTTACTATATGTTATAAAGTATTTCATATGCTCATAATTTTAATTAAGGTATAAATGGTTTGACATCCTATTGGAAGAGAAGAAAAAGACAGAGAAACTTGTCTTTCAGAAAAAATGCTTGTGAACATTTGTACCAACGGATTGATATATAGGAGACACTCTACCAAGATATGAATATGAAGCCAAAATATACTCCAGCAGATGTATCTGCAGCTGGAGTAGACACCCCCAGAAGCATATAGTCATACTTGAGCATGGACAAGGACTTCAGAGTACATATTAGTGATCTTTCCCTCTCTCT